>JBCJKH010036730.1:0-10491 GCA_039877255.1 Loriculus beryllinus | reverse complement strand
TACATGAATCTAGAATTATTTTCTCTAGGAATCTATCTTTGTGTTTCTCAAATGGTCGTGTCCTGACCATTCATATCCTACATTCTTGATAGTGTGGTCTTTTTAGTACTTAATATTTCAGTCCAGGAGAGTGCCTTGTTAGATAATAAGCTTTATTATATACACTTGTAGCAGTTATGCTAGTTAGGAATAGTACAATGCTAATAAAAATTTGGTAGAATTTTTGGCAGTCTAATTTAATGCACAGTCATTGCAGGGTTGAAAAATGGCTTACTGCAGACACCACAAATACTCATGACAAGCACTGGTTCCCTGCTGCAGGTAGCCTGTGTCTTGCCTGGAGGAAGAACTGATTGCTAACAAGGAACTTGTGATTTTCCTAAGCTTAATGGGAAAACCAGTACTGTGTAAAAGCAGCTGTTAAGGATAACCAGAAAGTCTAAAGCCATATTTCCCAACAAATGAGGTGCTTTGAGTAGCACTGGCACATGAAAGTTACCCAAAGCTAGGTAGCAGGCACTGAAAAACTTGTTTTCTTTGTGGCTTTTTTCCCTCATAGCTTCCCACTTCCCAGCCTTCTCTGAGGTTTTGTTATGGTCAAGCACCAAGGAGAAATTGGAAAAGTAGCCAAAAAGCAAATGCTTAAGGAAGAGAACAGGGAAGTCGTACTGATTCATTCTTTCAACACCTGTCACAGTCAGTTTCTACAGTGCCTCATCTTAAATTGCCTCTTTCTTATTCATTGTGCATTTTTTAAATGATGAGCTGATGTTTATAGGGGTGGAAGAATCGGGGTAAGGAAATGAGCTTAATTTAAGACATGTACCTGTAGAGCTGTGAACATAAAAATACTTTCCTCAACAATGAATTCTTTAAAATCGTTCTCTGAAGAAATAATGATGTCTCAGATTTAATCTTTTAGTTTTAAAAGAGCTGCTGATGTTGCATCTTTCAGTATATTTCTGTGACTGAAGACTCTGTGTTCTTTTATGAGCACTGTATTTGATGGACAGATTATCTCATTATTTTCGGTATTTCATGAACTTCTGCCGTCTTGGTGTCAGAATTAGTACAGAATCCTTAATTCTGCATTAAAGCATGAGAATGGAAGAAAGCTATAAGTTTCTACATACAGACGTATGTATATATGTGTGCATACAGAGGACAGTTCACAGACAGTTTAGCAGAATGAAATCCAGGAACTGGGTCACTAGCTTGTGGAAGTGTCCATTTCTTATATTCCTAGGAAAAACAGAGGAAAGTGGGGAAGTGAGGAGAATGAGAACGTATGGAGAACGTGATGTTCCAGGTATGGAAAACAAGACAATGACATACAATGGCTTTTTTGTAAGTAGTGGTGGTGGGATGGGCGTGTTAGTGGGAGGACAAGATCTTAACACTGTGAGGCAGTTCTGCACTTCTTTTAAATGCTATGCTAAGATTACATTGCTGTACCTTGCCATTTGGAACAGTTGGAGCATGTAGTGGCCCTTTCTACAAATCTCTGTAGAAGATAAAGATAGGATGATAAGATAAGTGTGGGTAGTGTGCAGTGGTGCACATATGATTTAGTGGTGGACACGATTTAGTGGTTGACTTGGTAGTGTTAGGTTTAAGGTTGGACTTGGTGATCTCAAGGGTCTTTTCCAACCCAAAAGAGTGTGATTCTCTATGTCATGGTTTGATATCTTACGGAGAGGAGACTGGTGCTAGCAGTGAAATCCAAGATGTTGGTTTGCTTCTTGAAGCACTTGGATGGAGGTGTGCATTGGTGGTGAGAACATGAAAGAGGAGGTCATGGCATAACCTCCTCTTGTAGCTAGAGAAAGGAAAAAAGATACAGATGATTTATCTGACTCCTTCTGAGGGATTTGTGGGACTGCCTATAACTGGATAATCTCCTATCTCCTGCTGAAAGCATGCAGGCTGCAACTTCAGTTAGTATTGACCCCAAGATGGCTTTTTGTAGGAATTTGGTTTGAATTAGCAGTTAATACAGAGAAAAACTCATGTTAGTTTTATGCAGTTATGTAACAAAGGTGTAATCTCAGGTTTCTTTGCAAACTTAATTCCTGACAGTATAAACAAAGCTCGGTGATACCATGCTTCTGTATCTTCCACCCAACATCATGGCAGAAGGTTCCATGTGCTGTTTCCCTGGTCTTACGGCTACATTGTGTTAAGCAGGAAAAGGGAAGGGGTATGTGGTCAGACATGAAGCTCCCTTCAGAGAAGCAGTAAGTGCTGTGTCTGGTACGCAGGTCTGTGCAGATCTCTGCAGAGAGGGAAGTGGAGGAGTGAAGATTTTTTTTCTGGAGAGGGGACAAACGTGTTCAGACGCACGGTCTGAAGCCTTGGCTGAGCATTGTTGCCAGAGCACTGCATGTTATCATTCCAGCTTCAGGAAGGGCAGCTGGACTTCAGAAAATAAACATCCTGCACTGACAAGGTACATCTTTTGTACTGCCAGGTTCTCTTTTGCAATGAAAATTGCCTCAAGAAGGTTCCAAAATTTGCCAGTGCTTGGCAGAGAAGGGCTCACAGCCATATAGGTTTTGCTGTAGGCTGCTGGAGCTCCATGCCTCTGATGCTCTCGCAGCTGTAGCTCCTTGTTGTGCCTCTTCAATTTGTGTTTGTGTGAGAGCTCCATGACACTGCTTTGAATAGCAGGGAAAGCAGCAGTGCAGAAATTAAAGATGAAAAAAGAGCCTTCCTTCATTACTGTCACGTCACTATTATCAGCTTCATTTTCTTGTACTGATGACTCAGATTAGAGGGAGGTACCTAGAGCTGGCTGAGAGAGACATGGTGAACAAAGAAAGGCATCAAGTACTTTTGGTATTTATTACTGATTTAATGTAATTAGGAAAAAGTAAGTCTTACATGAGAGCAGGACATCACTGTCCTCTTCCACTGCTTTTTCCACATTTACCCATCTTTGCTTAAACAAGCAGAGCAGGACATGGAAAATATTAATGCATTCTTATGTCATTTGCGTTATTTAAAGCTTGCATTGCTGATGCTTGTTTCTGATGAAAAGACTTCAATGATAGCACTGAATAAGAGGTTGTACACATTAGGTCCTACAAAGCTTTGAGAAGAAGCGTTGGGGCAGAAAACAGACAATGCGAAGGTTCCTGTAGAGGGAAGGCCAAAACCCACAGCATCAGCAGGTCCCTCTCTGCCGATTGGGCCCTGAGTGGTCAGTGGCCATGTGCTGCTGGTGACTCCCATGCTGTGCCTTGTGCCTGGCTGCTGGGGGAAACGACAGAGAAATAGAAGCTTTAGGGTTTGAGGCAGAGTGAAAGGCTGGGAGATACAGTTTAGGAGGAAGAGAGTTGGACTTGCTGCAAAAATGTTGTGTTCACATGCAGTAGGAGTTCATAAGGAGAAAAGTTTCACTAATTAGGCCGGTCATGGAAAAATCTGTTTTCTTGTTAGTATGTTTTAACCTAATTAATTAATTTCCTGAGTGTAATTCATTTCTCTTGCCTGCAGCCAACCTTTGTTAGTTTGTTTATTTATTTTTGTAGCATATGAAAAACCCCAGGGCTTTAGATAATAACTTAGAGATATTAGTAGATTCCATATAGCATCCCTGTATGATGCACATTGAAGATGGAATTCTCATTTTTGTAGTTCTTCCAGGTTAAATAAGAATCCCATTCTGCTATATTGTGGCTTTTTTCCTGCTAAAATCTGCATTATTAAAATCATATTTAATCTTTTGTATCCCTGCCATTCCCAAGCAATAACTAGCCTTAACTAGACAGCATAATGGTTCTGTTTCATATTTCTGAATAAAATAGCTACTGTCGTATGTATAAACTAATAAAATGTAGCACAGCTCTTATAATGACACTCAGTGCAGAATTAATCTTGATGGAGCACAGTGTAGAATTGGGACTAATAAACATTATCTTTAAGAAAAAAAAAAATCAGCAGCACATAAAGTATGTAAGATTATTAGAGCACAGTGATCCTGGAGAAGAGATGCTGTGTGGAGACCTCATAGCAGCCTTCCAGTATCTGAAGGGAGCCTATAGGGATGCTGGGAGGGACTCTTCATTAGGGACTGTAGTGACAGGACAAGGAGTAATGGGTTCAAACTTAAACAGGGGAGATTTAGATTGGATATAAGGAAGAAACTCTTTACTGTAAGGGTGGTGAGGCACTGGAATGGGTTGCCCAAGGAAGTTGTGAGTGCTCCATCCCTGGAAGTGTTCAGGGCCAGGTTGGACGAAGCCTTGGGTGGCATGGTTTAGTGTGGGGTGTCCCTGCTTATGGCAGGGGGTTGGAAGTAGATGATCTTAATGTCCTTTCCAACCCTAACTATTCTATGATTCTATATATAACATTGTAGATAGAGCTGTAAAGTTCCAAGGGCTGCTTTTTTAAATCACCTTAGTGTGACACACATTTTGCTTTATCGTAGTAGACTGCGTTTGGCTAGGAAATTTGAAGAGAAGGTAAAGAAAGTATCTGGTGTTTTAATATTAAATTATACTGCTATCGTGATTAGGGAAAAAAAAACTACAGTGGTTTGGAAGGCTCTCCGCAGTGGTCTACAGGAATCACAAGCCTTTTCAGATGTGTTTTGATGGCATGCAAAAGCACCATGGCAGAAAATGTGAGAAAGGGCTGGTTTTGCACATCAGATTACATGATAGCAGAAGAGCTTCAGAACTGGAGCTGGAACCCATCCACTCAGAGACCTTGTTCAAGTCCAGAACCCCCTCAAGTGGCAAAACTTTGTGCTGTGGTACAGTGCAGCAGCAGCATCTTTGCGTATGCACTTGCGATACGAGTCGTGTAGCTGTACAGACTGGGGCGGGTCCTCATTATATTGGAAGGACAGAACTGGTTGATTGAACACAGTATCTGCTGCCCAGCTGGGTGGGACTGTGGCATGAAAGAGAAACCAGGCATTGAACTGCAATACATGAGTTACAGGCTATTTGTGGAGGAGAGTGGAGCGGGATTTAACTGTATGACTCACACAGGGGCTGGTCAGATTTAAGTGGAAGCAAAGACCTGCAGATCACATACACTGATTGTCCGTGCAAAATCGTGGTGGGACGGGGGACTTCTGGTGGGCTACTGTGAAGGATCAGGAGTAAGCCTGATACTATTTAGCATTTTCAGTTCCAACAAAGAACCAAGCAGAAAATCATAAAAATTTGTGGATAATGCAAAGCCTGGTGAAATGGTAAATTTTATTTCAGAAAGGATAGTAATGAAAAGTAATCTTTATTGCTGGGCAACTTGGTTTTAGCCAAAGAGGTACACTTGAGTACAGCCAAAAGGCAAATTATAGTTAGGGACTAGTTAAAGACGCAAAATTGAGGAGGGGTTTTAAAGGTTATCAATAGAGATTGATTTCACAGCAGGAGGGAGCATTTTTGAGAGTAATACAAATGCATTATGCCTTCTTCCTGAGATGCATTCTTAAAGGAGATATGCAGTAGAAAGTATTTGAGGGCTGGGGAAAGTGCTTGACACTATGAAACCTAATCTGGTTTTTAGATCAGCAAGAAGACTGAGCAGTGACTTCTTGCATGGTGTATAAACAAACAGGGAGAGGACAAGTAGTCACAAAAGACTCTTTAATCTATTGGACTGAGGTTCAATATCTGGTAGCTGGAAGCCAAAGCCGGAGAAATTCAGATGAGCAATCTGGCACAAATTCTTCTCAGAGGGGTGCTTAGCTATTGAAAATAACTAACAAGAGACATGAGGAGTTTTTTGTGCTGCTTTCAGATCAAGGCTGAATCCCTTCTTAAGAGATGCTCTATGGTTAAATACTACTACAAATTGCAGGGGTTTCTATAGAAAAATGTCATGATCTTCAAATGATCAAGCTATATAATTTAGTGGTTAGTCTTATATTTGGCCTTTATTTTATGAACATACAATAAAAACTATAGGATTCATGTTAGTATGGGTCTATTGAGAAATTAAGCATATTCTTAAAGTGAAATGATGTATTTATAGTTGTACTGTTTAATGGGATGCACCAGCAGCTTTGAAATTAGTCCTGATCACTTACCCTAATGCAGATCTTTAGTACTGGGAAAACTGGTGTCTGGGCCAAACATTTTCAGATACTAGTTCTTCTTTTCTGGGTTATCGTGAAGGCCAAAAATTGCCATTATGTTCTTGAAAACTTGAGTCTTTATCTGACCAGTGGTAAGCAACCACTAGTGGTGTAAAATGGTGTGTTGGCATACTGTAAGATACACAGGGATGAAGCTCGGCAGCATTGCACCAGTCTGCACACTGGTGAGTTATCCTTATATGCAGTTTTCTGAAAGATGCCCAAGGTGCTCTAAGAATTTTAGATGCAATGAATTAGATCTGTGGTCTGAACTGGAAAGGCCAAGGCAGTGTTGCCTTAGCTGCTTGACGCTCAGGAATCCCTAGGTCCCAAAGAAAGCTTCAGTATGTATTGATTCAGTTGCAAGTACCACACTAATCCTTTTAGACCTAATCTGTAATGTTTTAAATTAAAAATTACCACAGAATATTTGTATTAAAAATTAAAACTCTGTTTCAGTGCCAGTACACTGGCGGATTTTACATGCAGCTGAGTTTTAATTCTCTTGACGTACGTCCTACCTCTTTCAGGTCCAAATGTGGACCTCTGTACATAATTGCATTTAGTTGCATAGGGTTTAAGCTGGATCCTCTGTTTCTGGGCAAATCTAAAAATACTAGCGGTTAATAATCGGGGTAAAATGTTGAATGCCTATTCCTAATGTGGGAATTAAGTTAGCTGGCAGCACTGAGTTACTCAAGAGCCTCTGGGTCTCACTGCAGCCATCATCACCAGTTGTGCTGTGGCAGTTCATAGCAGCACAGTTGTCCTGGTGGAGCCATGTTCTGCACTTGGCCTCTGCAGCAGCAACATCTGTTATTTTTCTGAATCTTCTTGAGCAAAACAATCTCTCCCCCTATTCCTGGGATTTCATGGAGATGCCTGCTGTTTCTCCCAGGTCTGCCTAGGGAAGACTTCAATTTTGTGTGAGTATGGGGCTGCTGGTGGTGAAGCCCCTGCTGTGGGCAGCCTCTGCCTCAAGCATTGGCTTGCATAGATTAGTGGGGAAGTAGCAGCCACTCTTGTGACCTTAAATCTTCCTAAGCTTTTTGTTTCTCCTTACCTAAGCACCTCTCACTCTGGCATCAGTTTTCAGCAGTGCAGGCTGCAGTTCTTGTTTTCATCTTTGTATTCTAAAAAAAAAGTCAGACAGCAGCAACCATAGATGCATTGGTGCTGCCTTGTTGCTATATGTGGAGCAGGGTCTTTCTCTGATAGGTTTTTCAGCATTACTTTGTCATCATTTCCTACTGTTCAGTTGTGAATAAAGCAAGTTGGCATTACATGTCTGAAATCATACTTCTGTTCCAACTACATAAATTCATGGCCTCTATACAAGGTTTAGTGTCAGAAGGCACATGGCAGTTTCATCATAAAAAGAAGTTTATATGTATAAGAAAAAGAGAGTTTATATGTATAAGTGTGGAATTGTTTGGTATCATTGTCTCCCTGAAACAAGGCTAACAATCTATAAACTTTATTTCCATATGTTGTAATCAAATTTTTGTGTATATTTTTTTCAAAGCTTCTGTTCTTCTGCTTGTCTTTCTAGTTTTGACATGTGACAAGCTCTGATGATTTTTTTTTATGCTGTTTGCTTTGTTCTATAAAGTTGTGTATTGAACATTATATTTGAAAGACTTTTTTATTAAACTGTTTTTTTTCTAGCTCTTCTATGATCTCCTTCTGTGCAGAAATGACCAACATTTATTCCAACATGTTTCTCTAGCACCTCAGAAATCACTCTCATTGGCTTTGAACAAGTCTCCATATAGTACTGAGAGCCTTGACACTGATAAAAGGGCTGGAATTACACAGTCCTAGCCATCCCTTAGTAACAGCCTTAATTACTTTATGTGGGATCTTTCCTCAGCAGTAAGTCTGCCTTCTATCTTAGACTGGACAGGCTTTTTTTTGTTTTGAATCGGATTAACATAATCCAGCTCTGCACTTTGCTCCTCTGCACTTTTTTAGACGCTTTAGAGAATGTGGCTGCAGTGACCCAATCTCTTCCAAGTTGTTATTCAGTTTGAAAATCGTACTTTGCTTGTTGAGAAAATAGCCTGTGTATTGCTCTGGAAACCTTATAGGTGGTGACTATCAAACTCTTTTTAGAAGTAGCAATTGATGGCTTCTGGTTAGTATCCGCTAGCACTGGCCTCTGTTAAATAAAACCATATTATATCCATGAAAAAGGCACATTGACCATTTTACTGTTTGAACATACTAGAATGTAGGGGTTTGCAGAGATGTATATTATGCAGTGTTCAGTTTTGTCTGTGGCTTAGTCTCTTTTAAGAAAACTTTATCAGTGTTCCTCAGAAATGTTGGCTGTCAGTTCAATTTATTGGCTTCCTACAATGAAACCTCAGGGCTGGAAGCCCCATGAAAAAACTTGTACTGTTTTTCTCATTCTTCATTAGGATTTGCATTCACATTTGTTGCACAGATGAGCCATTGGGATCGCTGATATGGGCAAGACAAAATCCTTGTTGATCATTCTATGTGTTTTCATGTCCTTTTCTTATTTGGGAGAAACATGCTGGTGATAGCCACTATTTATACTTCTCTTTGAACTTTGTTCCTATGCTTGCTGTTTCTCTCATGTGGCATTCTGGTACTGGTATTCATTTACCTTTGCTCAGAACCCCTAGCTCTCATCAAAGATACCTAGACCCTTCAACAACTGCTCTAGAGTTCTTCCTGTACAAAAATCACACTTAGATAGATGAATGGATTTTGTGCTAACAGCTTTTGTCTTCCTGACTGAAAATTCAGGCATGCCACCAGTGTGCATTTGCCATGCACTGAAGTAATGGTGCAGGAGTAGCAAACAACTGCTCTGTTTGGTACTTGACACTTGATTTTCCCTCACAAGGTACAATGTGATGCAGATGCCTGAAAGCAGTAGAGCCCTGCAACAGTGTGCCAATCATAGAATCATTTAGGTTGGAAAAGACCCTTAAGACCATTGAGACCAACCATAAACCTAACACTGCCAGATTGATTCACCACTAAACCATTTTCCTAAGTGCCACATCTGCATGTCTTTTAAATACCTCCAGGGATGGTGACTCAGCCACTTCCCTGGGCAGCCTGTTCAAAGGCTTGACAACCCTTTCAGTGAAGAAATTTTTCCTAAAATCCAATCTAAGGCTCCCCTGGAAAAACTTGAGGCCAACTTAAGCAAAAAAACCTACCTCTTAATAAAGACTTGAGGTACACACTTCACTAACAGAGTCATGGGGCTTCCAGTCGTGATACTGATGTGCTTTGTTCTAATACAGCATCTCTCTGTATTAAGAGATAGAGAGATATGAATAAGATTAGCGTGTCCTGTAATGCCTCCTGAAGATGAGAGTATTGCACAGTTGCCTCAGCATTTGGTCTGGTCCATGCCCTCCAGGTTTTCCCTGGTTAGGGCATCCACATGTTTGTTTCATGTTCTTACTTTTATTGTAGCCTCTACAGGGACTGGGTTATACCTTTATCTAGTCTTCATTTCCCTTCTGGAGAGCCAGAATTACCTATTCCCTTGCTTGTTTGTCAGAGCAGCAAGAGATTCTTGAAGATACCAGAGATCAAAATTAATGAGATGGGTTTTGTAGCTGTCTTCTCAGAGATAATGGACGTTTAAGTTTAGCTGTTTCCTAGCGTGCTGCAGCCTGGATGCAGCTCTTGCGGCTCTGATGTATGAAGAGCTGGCCACATGCTGTGCCCTGGAAAGCCTCAGGTCTGTCATCATGCATCTGTATTAGCATGCAAAGTCAGCATCATAATTGTCATTTGCAAGAGTTCTCAGATAGAATACAGAAAGCAAATCATGTATCTCAAGACTATTTCAGTAAAAACAAACCATGTTTTCTGTTCCCTTTTATCTCTGTGTTCACTTAGACTGGGCTAATTGGTTTTATTTTTGTTGTCATGCTATATGAAAGAGCACATTTAAGATGCTTGCTAGATTTGCAAGTCCAAATCTGTTTCTTGTGTGATTAGTTCTTGTTGTGTGGATGTCACAAAGTTTGAGTTGGGGCAATATCTTATTATAAGTAACAAAAGGGTCTTATTAATTCTCCCTTTTCCCCCCATTTATTTCTTTGGGTTATGAAGGAAAGTCATTACCACAGGACTTTTCTAGCACTATTTGATGTCTCTCTGATTGAAATATTTCTGTTTAAACAAAAAATTCATGGCTATCAACACTTTTCTGCTGTGTGTGTGACCTCAAAATGGAGCTGGAACTCTTCATCCTTGCTTTGTCCTTGCAGGTTTTACAGAGCTTCAAGCTTGTTGCATTTTCCCCTTGTTCTGTTCAGTCAATTTTGTTGTCAGTAGGGTCTCATTGTGATATGTGAGTAGATTGCCTGGGTCTGCATCTTTTAGATCTTTTACAT
>JBCJKH010036726.1:0-22326 GCA_039877255.1 Loriculus beryllinus | reverse complement strand
ATATAAGGAAGAAATTCTTTACTGTGAGGGTGGTGAGGCACTGGAATGGGTTTCCCAAGGAAGTTGTGAATGCTCCATTCCTGGCAGTGCTCAAGGCCAGGTTGGACAGAGCTTTGGGTGGCATGGCTTCGTGTGAGGTGTCCCTGCCCATGGCAGGTGGGTTGGAACTAGATGATCTTAAGGTCCTTTTCAACTTTTCAACCCTAACTGTTCTGTGATTCTATTTATCTGTCCTATATGTGTTATCTATTTTTTTATTATTGTTTGTTGTCTTTTAATGTCACTATAATTGGGAAGTTCAGTAATTTTATTTCTTTGGTTCCTAACAATCTAGAAAGACCAACATGCACATATTGCAATATTTATCAGACTGACCGCCAGCTGGAGGGACCACTTGGTCAAGTAATTTCATGCTTGTTTTCTTCCATATTTTCTTTATAACTGCTCTAAGTTCTTCATTTGCTTGCTCTAGGTTACCTGTAGCAATGAAATAGAAAAACAGAGGATGGCAATCATGTGAATCACATTCTGTAATGCAGCAAGAAATGATCTTTTGGGTATTAATTAGAAGTAGACAAAAAAAAGAATATTGCAGCAAGCCTAAGCTACATGAAGTAGCAAACAACAATACTACAATAACCAAAGATAAGAAAAGGTGTGAGACTGAGCTCCTGGTGCTTTCAAATCCATCTCTGAAGGACTGCTGAGGTCAACTGCAATTTATAGATCTTGGCTCTACTCTGTCACTGCTAAATGCCTCCTGCTTAAATTGTGTGGAAAGTGGTGACTTGCTCTTTACAAGCCACTTCTTTCCTGATCCAAAGCTGAGCCTTTATTTATTTAATCACAGTTATTACTCAGTTGCACAGGCTTGAATGTTCAGCCAATTGACTACTGAGCAGTTTTTAATCTCTCGTAGTGCTCACCTAAACCTTGGTGATGCTGGAGGGGGCTTAATCTAATCAGCTTGTTATTGGCAGTGGAGTTCAGATTCTGCTGAGAATAGCAGAAGACACAGAACAGAAAGTAGTAAAATATGGTAAAAAACTGAAAAAATGTATGAAATTAGAAAGAATGTTCTTTGAACATATCACTAGTTTTTAAAACTTTTTCCCTTTGATGCAAATGACAGAAATCCATTCAACCCAGTCAGACCTGGCCTCAATCAAATGGGAAGTTGCTTTCAAAAGTGCAAAAACTGCAGTTACGCTAATGTGGGATCCAAGGTACCGAGTTAAGAGTAGTAAGGAAGGAGCATCTTGGCTGGGGAGAAAGGGGAGGTCATTCATTCCCTGCAGTAGAACTCCTCTTACACCAGTGCTACATGTTTCTATCTGACCAGATTTAAACATCTAATAATTTCTGAGATTTCTTGGGCTCTGGCCTCATTATCCCCTTCCTTTCACTTTTTAGGAAATCATTTTTAGCAACATAAATACAGTTTTAGGCCATAGCCCAAAAGCAAATCACATTCAGTGACACTAAGCCAGCCCTCCTCATGCCAAGGAAATTAATACAGTAAATTGTAACTTTTCCTCATTGAACTGACAAGTGCAAGACAATCTTTACAGCTAAGAACCTTACCTTCTGTTTTTATCTTTAGAGCAGTCCTAACCAAAGCAAATAAAGTAGCATTGAACATGACGGTTCCATCACTGTTTAGTGGCATATTCATGGCTACTAATCTCTGTGAATGAGAAAAGGAAAACAAATTTTGATGTAGCTTTATTTGAAAAAACTTCCTATGATGTTAATTTCTGAAAAGCTGATGTATTCAAAGAACAATATCCAATGATAAGTGCTCCAAAATCTCAGTCTTCCATCCTACCTGTGTGTAATAACCACACCGTATCGCTTCTTTCTGATATTAATCACATACATGCTCATAGAAAAGCTAAAACTGTCCAGTAATTTTCATGAGTTATTCATTAAGTTAATTTGCAAACACTGAAAGTGTTTTGACTACAACTGTAAGCCACACTATGCAAGTATTAAGGACAAATGGAGTTATTTAAAAGCATGTCCTCCAGTCACAGTCATGTTCCAGGTTTCTCATGGGCTTCAGCAGCCTTGTGCTCCTTGAAGAACCACAGCATCAAGTTTGTATAAGGTGGTTAATTTCTCAAGTAACTCTTCAGTGATGCCATGCATCTCTTATACTGCCTACACTGAACTAGTGTGAAAGGGATTCTCCTCTTTGTATTAGTCCATCTGTGCATTAGCGATCACCTTTTAGAGCACTATTGCTGAGACACTGTCTGTCAAAAGGGCACTATTTAACCCATCAAAATCTTTTTCTAATGTCTGACTTGCTGACTTGTTTTTTTATTTTTTTTTTCTATTCTAGTTTAAAAGAATTACTCAATTGGATAATTTATGTTAACACATAGACAAATATAGGTTTGCTATAAGTATGCCTTGTGGCATTCCATTTGAACTCAATGTTTTATACATCAACTTACCTATTTAGAAAACAGATATTAAAGAAATCCAAACTACGGTGCTGTTGCAATAATCCTTTATTAGAAGACTTGATCTTATTCCTGCTGAAATTGATAAAACTACAATATCCATACTTCTTAAGTCCTCAGACAACACTATAATTACTCATCTCCTTTCTGTTGCTTTTCAACTTCTATATTAAAATGCAGTTAACCCTCATCTAACTCACACATCATTCCTGACAAATTCTATGTAATTTTAAATTCCCTCTAATTTTCAGTCTTCTCACTTGCTGCTACATTTTGTACTGCACAGCCTTAGTTTATTAACTTGCAGTCCCCATCCTTCAATCCCATTTCTATTTCATGTGCAGCAAACATCTCATGAATACAGTAGTGTAAAAGTACTGTATCAAAACTTATTTGTCCATCAAAGGAGAAAAACACCTTCTTCTCCCTGGGACTGAAAAGAAATCAGATATCTCTGGGTTGAAGTAGTCTTGTATGTGATACTGGGTCACCAGAAATGCTGGGATGAAGTAATTCATATGCATAACAATAATAGACTCATGATAGATTTACAAACCAACTCCTTTCATTTTGGTGCTTTGTGAAGAATTTTACACTGGTTGTAATGACTCAGGAGAGAGCACTGAAAGAAATAACATTAATTTTGCTGGTTTAAGTTAAGCCTGACAAACATCAGGAAAATTTACAGGTGAAGGAAACCTTATGAACAAAGGAGATTACTGTGCCTGGCAGTAACAGAGTGAATGAATGAACTGTGAGAAATCTACAAAGAAAATAGGGTAAAACCTACCTTGCAAGCCACCCGGTGAGGGCATAATTTGCCAAAACCAAGTGGTGGCTGAATGCGTCTCAGTAGTGTAACCACATCAAGATGCTTTATCCTTCCCCTAGAATCAACACACACCAGTTACCAAACATACATCCATTCCCCAGAAATACATTGTGCTCTGCTTTTATTGATTTCACCAGGTGTATCTTATCAGAGAAATTATCTAACTTACTTTGCTTCAGGGTCATATTCTGACCATATCCTTTTGAACTCATCCAAATGATGGGGACCCAGAATAGACCAGTCACGTGTCAAATAATCAAAATTATCCATAATGACAGCCACAAATAAGTTTATAATCTAAAAAAAGGAATTAAGAACAATCTGCCTTAATTATTTTGAAATTTTAAAATATATTCAATAAATAAAATAAT
Organism: Loriculus beryllinus; assembly: GCA_039877255.1. Lineage (NCBI taxonomy): Eukaryota > Metazoa > Chordata > Aves > Psittaciformes > Psittacidae > Loriculus > Loriculus beryllinus. The sequence goes on along the minus strand of JBCJKH010036726.1, from coordinate 18,652 downwards.
TTTATAAAGTAGCAGGTTAAGAGTTAAAACAAATAAATTAAACTCATAAATGATGAATTTTTTTTTTTTTCAAATATTATCAAATACCCCAGAAAATACTTGCTAAGCATTTAGCTGACTAACTGGAAATCTATCAAGTAACGATACAACAAGAGTGTGATTTTATCTTAGAGTACCTAGATTGTAACATGGTTTTGTTTCTCTTCTTTGAATTGCCAGATCCCACTACATCAAATTAAAGAATGGATCCAATACATGTATTCGACACAGCATAGATCTCAGGAAACAGCTTTTGTATTAATTGGATTCAGTGTCACAACAATAAAACTTCTGTGTATGTTTTGATAACACAGAAGATGGCACAGAACAGCACAATGTGTACGTTTACACCAGTTCACAGAATTGTTTGACTGCTCTCCTTTTGTAAGGAGAACGGTACTGTAAATAGAACAAATCAAGCAGCTTTGATCAGACACCTGCAAAGAGGAAAAACATATTTCAAAGATTATTTTAGAGAAAATAAACCATTGTGCCATGGATTAGGGAGAAGGTTATTGTTCACATTTCATGTGCCACAGTTTGAGCATACTTGTAGAGACACAAATCCAAATTCTGCTAATTTAAATAATACAAGTAGAATTATTAGTAAGTCAAAGGAATTGCAGCTTTGTTATTAACGAATATTTAATAATAGTATTGAGAAATGCCTGAAATAATAGCTGACTGTTAACTTAGCTTTCAAACGTGCAATCAATCACTCCTGCATAACGTAGTCAGAACATCTTGCACATGGGAATTTGGAATCATAGAATGAATAGGGTTGGAAGGGACCTTCAAAGATCTTCAACTCCACTCCCCCTGTAGAGCACCCTCAACCACATCAGGTTGCTCAGAGCCCCATCCAGCCTGACCTTCGATGCTTCTTGGGATGGGGAGTCTACAGCCTCTCCAGGCAACCTGTTCCAGTGTTTTACCACCTTTACATTAAAAATCGGTACAAGATACAGGATTTAGAATTGCGTTTGGAAAAACAGAACCTTGCAAACATATTTCAAATATGGGATTTTCAATTGTTCTCTGGACCTTTTAGCTCAAAAGAAAGTCAAAATACCAAAGCTCTTTATTATTAATAAGTTGACTCACCAAAAATGCACAAAGCATGTAAAAACTAATAAAATAAATTATGGCAAAATTGCTTCCACATGTATATTCTTCCCCTGGATTATAATCAGATTCTGGATCACAGCGTTTTCCAGGCAAACATGCCAGCATGATTTCCTGCCAGGCTTCTCCAGTTGCACACCTTTACAAGGTCACAAAGATAAATTAAGATTAAAATGGGCTAAAGATGTACTAACTTGTTAAAATCTGACAAAATGCTTGGAGCTGCACAAGCACAAATCTGAAGACAAATTGTGAACCTTTCAGAGCATGTTTCAGACAAGAACAGATCTGACACTGCAGGCATGTTTTATAAGGGAGACTAATGCACCATAAAGGCTTGTATGCAAAAATTTGAACCCCAAACTGTGATTTACATGTTAAGTACTTACTGCAGTGGAGCTACTGTGTACAAAAGAGCTGTTGTGTACGAAAACCTACCATAAAAGTTGGGAGCATCTATTTGTAAAAGATGAAATGCCTTTTCCTCGGGAAGGTTGAAGAAATGTTTGTCTCTAACTTCTGCTACTGCATTTTTTGCATAGTATACAGCATAATGCCTGTACACAGACCCATGAATTCAAATACTGGTAAGATGGCTACGTATTTATGACATTTTTGGCTGTGCTCATCACCTCATTTGAAAGGCAAAAGTCTTTACATGTCCCAAGTGATTGAGACCTCGTTGGATGATGCCCTTTGTTTTAGATAAGGAATGCCCTGCCCATTTTGCCAGCTGGGTTAGCACAACCCATAGGAGCCAAGTGGAGTTACAGAATCACAGGCAAGAGCGCTCTCAACGCTGTCACCTTCAGAGACATCCCTGTTCCATGACATTCCTTCTCCTTTCTTCAGGACATTTTGAAGCACGCCTGGCAAATGTTTACCCTCTCTCAGGCTCTCTTGTGACAGAGATTGCATAATCCCCCTACATCAAGATTTACCTGCCTCTGACATCAGAAAACTCTGCCTACTGTTTTTTGATATTTCCTTTCTGCAAGTTACACCCTCTACTTTTTGTCTTCAGCAAATGTTTACTTCTTTACCTTTGCAAAAACCCTTTGCTTTTCAAACTGTCATGATAGCTGTGCTTCTAGAGTACAGGAAGGGCACAGTCTTTTTCACTTTTTCCAACACCTACACAGTGATGTGAGAGCTGACTATGTTTAGGCTCTACCTATAGACAATTACACCACAAATGAGATGTTTCACAATAGCTGTAATGAGCTGAGGTGTGTATCACCCGAGTAGAACCCTGCTGTGTCAATGACAACTCAGCATGCAGCCATCCAGAGTATGTGCTTGTTACGCTAAAATGCTTCGCACTTGCAAACACATTTTGAACAAACACTTTACAAAAGATACAGGCTTTTTTCATAGATCAGTGAAATGGGATGAATTAAGTAAGAGCTAAGGTATACTCACCTGAAAAGAAGCAGCACTGCTTGGGGGAAAGTTTGAAAATTGTTGTTTCTGTTTATTTGATTGTTGTCCCTCATGGCCACTTTTCCAAACACCTACAATAACACAGGATTTGGACTTTCATCCTAGTGACCTGTACTGTCAGAAGCTGTAGGCCCTGCAGTCTAAACTTGCTTCAGTACGTATTAAAAACACTTTCACGAATACACTTTCTTTATTCTCTTTAGATTTTTCCTGATAATTATGTAAATGCAGTAAATTTATCACACATACAAGATAATTCTTTATCATTTCTTTTGACATCAATTAATCAGTATAATACTACTACATATTCCTGTATTTCAGGTGAGAATATATCATTTGTTTTAAACTAGCACCTAAAGTCCTTTATTGATATTAAAGCCCTACTGTGCTAATTTTACATTCTAGTAGCAAGAAATAATTGTTGTCCTTAAAATATTGAATCTAGAGAAAAAGAGATGCAAAGATGCAGTGAGGTTCCAAACCCCCACGGCAGGGGGTTTGGAACTAGACAATCTTAAGCTCCTTTCTAACCCTAACTATTCTATGATTCTGTGAAACCAAAGCACAGAGAGCCCGAGTGTTCTGTCTCAGACAGAGATGGAAATGAGTTCAATTCTCATTTCAGCAAATCAAGATCCTATGAGCTCACACCGAGCTCTTCTCTGACATCCTTTTGGATTTTCTGGCTACCAAAATCATAGCCAGAGATTTTACATTACTGTGAAAGCTCTGCCTGATATGTGGCACCACTATTAAAGGAAAGTTTCAATAAGCACTTTAGCAAACCAGTCTTCGAGTAGCCAACACTGTATTTTTATTTAATGCTAAAAAAAAATTCTATCATTACCTGCATCCCAATGACAGCATAGATGAAGAACAGCATAGCTATGAGAAGAGCAACGTAAGGCAGCGCCTAGAAATGGGACAGGTGCATTGTCTTTTAATAATTTCATACCATAATTGCAATTTCTATTTATACAAATAATTTTTCTGTACAATATAGGCTTTTCCAAGACTTTTCTTCCTATGCAAGTGATTAAAATGCTACAATCTGTCACTCTTAATATTCTGCTGCATACAATAAGCACAAACTTCATTATATTTTAAATTATTTCTGCCAGCAATCCAGGGAGAAGAATCACCTTTAGCAGCTTTTAATTTTATTTTCATTATTGGTTCTGACAACACAAAGATACTTCCTTCTGTACAGTTACAGAGTTCCATTAACTTCACATTCATCAGCGTTTTCAGAAGCAAGGATTCAAATATCTATTTGTTACACTTCTGAAATCAGTTTTATATTAAAAAAATAGATTAAATTCTTCCTTTGTAGTTACCTAATAAAATGTGAGGAAGTGAGAGACCTGTGTGTGTCAAACTCATCCTATCCCTTTTAGATATGCCAAATATATTTTAAGTACTGTAGAAATCTCATAGTAGCAAATAACATTAAATGACCAAGACAGACCCTTAGATTCACTGAAGTGACCGGTGAAGTTTATTTGGACATTATTATGCAAATATATTTAAATATCTCATTATTGGTAGCATAATTTAAAAATGTTTTTGCATTCTATAGGGTATTGCTTCATAAAATTTGGCATATTAATGGATGTAATTATAAAACAAATTTAAATAAATTTTGCTAACCTGAAATGATTTAATAAATGTCCACAGTAAAGTTCTGATTCCTTCTCCTCTGCTAAGCAGCTTCACCAACCTCATCACACGGAAGAGACGGAAAAAAGTGATGGAGATTCTAGCGCTGTCTTCAGAGTTCTGAAGAGCATCATGGAGAAGTCAAACCAGATACAAACTCAAACATGCAACACTTCCAGAATAACAACATCAAATGCAATGGTGGAAGAGGTAAGATTTGAAAATGTATCTTGAGGGCCTTTTCACCTTAATAAGCATGATATGAAAGGAAAAATTACATGCTAAAAACACAAGACCTGTAGAAATGCTTCACACATCACATGCATTTCCAAGTTTTCTGGTTTGTTAATGAGGATCATATTGGATTTTTTTGTAGGAGACTTCAATAGTACACTGACAATGAATGCAAACCACTGCATAACGCCTTTGTAGTAAGACAGTTATGAAAAATACAGAAAAAAAAAAATCGGTGGAAAGTAGACATGGTAAAAAAAATAAACTCAAGTAGAGGTAAAACCACTGGGGCCAGTTTACTATCTTACCCCAGACTCATCAGTTGTGACTGTTTCAGTTGGCTTTGGCTTTAAGAAATTAAGAACATTAAATATTAAAATCAAATAAAAGATTAAAAAAAAATCAGCTTAACCATAAACAGAAAGAAGGACATTTTTCATTTCTAAATATAAATGAATATATTTCAACACAATATACTACCTGAACAAAACATTAATATGCTTATTAAAATCCTCCCTTTAGCATTTCATGTTGGCTGACTCATACTAAAACACTATTGGCTGACTCATACTAAAATCTGCTAGTATAAAATTTAAAAGACTCAGTGGAAAGCAAATGCAAAACAAAATATCTTCCCCTATGTAAACCAAACAAAATTAGCCATCAACCTCTACAGGCTGTATGAAATTCTAGCAGTAAGCCTAAGCAAAACTCAAGCACAAAGCTGTGGGGTCAAACTAGCCTTCCAAAGTCCCTTTTCTGCTGTGTTCTTTTTTGCTGATTAATTACTCCATCAGTGGAATCTAACTATGTTCAAGTAAGTTTGTTTATATCACATCAGGAACTCCCTTAAAGCAAAGTAAGTCACTTGAGAAAACTCAGTGATGAACACTGGGTTTTGCAGTGCTTAACAAGAACAGATTTTCACTTTGCCAAAGTGATAGACAAACATTTTTTAGCACAAGGACATGAAGACTGACCCTCCCACAGAGGTGCAAGGAAGGCGATACTTGTACTCTCTCACCATCTACAAACTACTCATCCATCTGAGCTCATTTAACAGGATCAGGCATGGAGAAAGTGCTTCAGGGTTTGATTTACCCCTTTAAACAGGAGCTATAGGGAGAAGAAAGGCACACACCAGCCTCTTGTTCACAGAGCCAAACTCTCTGTGAATAAACTCACTTCTCTCTTTACAAAGTCTGTCTGTCTTTGGAGAAACTGTCTTCGTATCCTAAATGGTGAGGCACTTAGCAAACCAGTCAGTAAAGCTTAAAGGACCACCTGTCTATGCTTGCTTGTTTACTGACAGATTCACAGCAGCATCTTCCAGAACTGAGCAGAAGCATCTTTAAAAGCATTTATACAACTAAACCAAATGGGATTTTGGATATTGGATCCAAGTGGTGGGTCTTACTCTCTTGCCTAAATATCCTCCTTTTAAAGAGGCACATTTCAACAACTGTTGGCACATACAGAAGCAATACCCATGATGTTTCCCCAGTGCTGCTTCCAACACATTGTGGATGCATCAGACCCACTCTCAATGCTATGCTTCACTGAGTAAAATCTCAAGTATTGCTGTTACTTAAGACGAAACTTTCAGAGGAGGAAGGGAAAAGAGAGAAGCCAATTCTGCTGAAAATACTGGCAGTATATTATACAAACATACTACAGTAAAAAAAATACAGGTAGTACTTTGTTGAAGTCACATCATTACTGGTATTTATTAAAATACTAATTGTTTTGTCTAGTACTTTTTTGTAAAACATATATAATATAAAGGTTATCAAAAGGGTAAAATTAAGTAAAAATAACTGTTCAGCTACATGCAATCTACGTATGTATATACTGCTGATCTGCCAGAATACCAGTATTTTCTGAAATAAAGAGTTTTAAACCTAAAGGATTGCAATTAAGTAAAGCAATAATATTAACCAAACCCCAGGTCTCCTCATTAGATGTCAGTAAGCAGAGTATTTGTAAAATCAGCTGCGACATCTAACCTTTGTAAGCACTTACATAAAATATGTAAGAAATATGCTGCAAATGAAAGACTGTTGCTGCATTAGAAATTCCCTGCATTATTCAACTATTGAAATAAAACCATTAAGCTAGAGATTAAGGAGAAATTCATAATCACAAACATCATTATGCCAAAATATCACAAAACATGGAAACAAGCTTGCAAAGCTGTCTACCTATCATCAATCACAAAACGCTACTAGTATGCACAGATCCACACTTATGTGGATTTTTTAGTACAGAAAAATTCGTGTTTTCACTGAAGCTTTTAAAGAAAAAAGGTTTCATGATACCTTCTGCAGACAAACCTTGAAATTCCAGATTAACCTCCAGTGACTAACTCATACTGCACTTGATACCCTCTTAAGCAGTGAGCAAATTACTTAATTAGCATTCAATATTTTGTATCATCAACAGTTAAAGTTAAGCATTTGACCGATATAGAACAGATTAAAGTATCATCACAAACTGACACTACCACTAGCTTTTACAGGAAAAGGACTGAGTTCCAAATAAGCTAGGAAGAATGTTAGGATAGCAATATGAAATGGGGTAGGTAAGAACAGAAAAAGGATACTTTAGGCCTACAGATTTCTAAAAAAAATAACGATGAGTATGCATTATGATTTGGTTATGAAAAAACCCTCACAAAAAATATTTTGCTACATATACCTATCTTAGTAATTGCTTAATTCTCACTTTTGAAAATGCAGCCAGAGATCAGATTACCTACATGAACAGCTCTGCTGCAGGTGCTCGGAATGATGAGGGCACAATCCAAGTTTGGGTTTTTTTTTGTCTGAAGGGTACTGGATGTATTTGTGTAGGTACATCTGTGAATGCAGGGAACTGTGTAATGCACACTCCTCCCTTCAATCGCTCTTTCTCAGCTGCTTTGCACTAAGCAGTCCTGTTTGCCTGTTTCTGATGGCTGATCTGCTGCTGCTGGGAGGCATTAGGATGTCATATGCAAGGGATTATAAATTACAGACACTGGAAAGAGCATGTCAGGAATGAAAAAATCCTATTCACAGAAGTCAACTGTACAAAAATAACAAGGTGCAGATAGATGCTAGAAACAACAAAACAAACTCCTGATAGCAGAGGATTTTTTTGCTACTGGAGCTGAAAATACTCAGATTCTGCCCATCACTGGCCAAGTGTTTTGGGTACTGGCATTTGAAAGTTAGTATGTTTAACATTTTGCCCTCTCTGGCATTTCCCTCTGATAAGACAGCAGTTTTGTTTATATTATTAGTGCTAATTATAATGAAGCTAGTATAGTGATATACCACAAAGAAAACATAGCTTAGTCAGAAACATGACTGCTACTGCTGAACCTAGGACAATTACCCAGACTTTTTATAAAGAAAATGCTGATCTATGAGACAAAGTTTATCTTTATGTGTGTCCTTCCAACATGAAGATCTGGGAAACTAAGATAACGCAATCTTCAGCAACAATAACAGACAAACAGTAACAGAGAAATGTCCACTTCCTACAGATAAGGAAAAAATAAACTACTCAAACACATCATCTTATTTGCAACTTCAGTAATACTGCTTGAGCTGTACACATATAAGTAGGTGGCACATTATATATATGCGGGGAAAGTATTAGAATAGACTGCAGACTGAGGGAGGGGGCAGGCTGAGCAGCAGAGAGTGTCTCTTTGGATGATGGCTGCTGACAAGAACGCAAATAAAAATATTTCCTGCAGTCAGGAAATCTACCAAACCTCCTGTTTCCCCTCACCTTCCACCAGTCATTCCAACAGCACTCATGTCCCAGCTGCTTTTGGTCCTCATGATGATTTTGTTTTGTTCCCCCCACCCCTTGGGACTATGTGATTCTCAAGATGACAGACGTGCTTCTGGGATCCTTGCTAGAAGGCTGGAAATGGGCAAAGCTAGAACAAGTGATCAGCTTCTGCTGTCACTGCTTGGCTGACTGATGCACTACAACGAGGTAAATGAAGACAGAGACTGGCTTAATTATTCTACCTTTTCTCTCAGCCATGTGCCAGCTATGCTGAGAGCCCAGTTCAGCAAAGCACTCCAGAACTATGTAATTTTAAGCCAATTCTTAGATACTCCAAATAGGTGGTAACATATGATTTTGCTTTTTTCTTAATCAAAGTTCAACAAAGCAGCTTTCTTCCCCAAACACTCTCAACTCTCAGAAAAGATTAACTAAAGATGAACCTAAATTTCTGACTCACTGATTAAAATGCTTGCAATCTGCTACCAATTTTGGTCAAATATTTATTGCTGCGTATGAAAACTTTAGCACATTTCCTGAACAGTAACTCCTCATTACGCTCTTTGTACTGCAACACAAGTTCAAAATAAACATCCTAACTGAAAAAAGCTTCAATGTCAAAACTGTGAACAGTGTGAAACAGATTGCATCATGCATTGGAAGCAAACTGTAGCTCTGTGTTTAAGAAAAAACAAACATGGTGAAAATCAGTGGGAATTAGTATTCAGTGTTGGTCAAACGCTTCTTTTTTACAGATTGTGCCAAAGGGTATGAGCGGATGCCAAAACAAATGAACACATAATGATGATTATAAATACAGAAGTAAACATCTGAATAACAAATACGTATGATGACATAACATATATGGGAAAGCATTCAGGTTGCCAAAATATCTTCAGAAATGTGCAGCGTGTGTCTGTACACATGTAGGTGATTTGTCCAGAGAATAATTACAGAAATTCAAATGTGCTAGTAAGTGATTTTTCTTCATAGTCTCATCAGTGCTCTCTCTAGTCCCCTGTTCAACATGAACCAAATGTCCAAATTTTGAATCAATGTGAAGAACCCCAGAGTAGATAATAACGTATCTTTTCCCCCGTAAAAGATGTATTTAAAACTCCTAATTAAGTTCATGAATAACATGTTGATAGTATAGGGGTGTTATTATAACTAACAATAACAACAAATATGTGCAATAAAATAATTAGTACTATCACCTTCACAAAATCAGCTCAGAAATGTACTTCTACTTCCAAATTAGGTATTGCAACACAGTAGATTTCATATTGCAATAAGCGTTCATGCTAAGAAAGCAAAGCCAAATGAGAATGGATTTTTCTGACCTATCATTAAGCCTAGAGATACATTTGCAAAGTCTACAAAATGTATTAAGAGTATTCAAAAATATCAATTATTAGCGACAAAATGTAAGTTCTAACATACGATACTGCTGAACAAAGGGGGACGCAAACTGAATTGCTTTAGTTCAGTATTGTAGTCCAGAATCTCTTACAGGAGGTTGATAAGAGGCTTTTAAACCACTCCTGGGCACAAGCAAGATCAGCTGTGTCACCAGCTCCTGGGTGAATGGGCAACTACATGAAAATAAGCACCAGGACTCCCATTACAGACTCCACTAGCAGTCTAGCAATCAAAAATTGCATCCCATGGTTCACAAGTCAACATTTGGCACTGCATAGTGCTGAAATGGTAATAACAGCACTCTTTCTTGCCAAATGACAGAACATCCAGTCGTGGTTTTGTGAGAGATTATTTTTTTTTAGTGTATGATGTTGCTACATTAGTTAAGTGTTGTAAGCATTGGATAAGCCTCATGTGTTTACAGTGGTGATTCAAGACAAACAGGTTTTCCTGAGGGGCTCAGGAGGAAGATATCAATGCTGTTCCTTTACGTCCAATTTCAGCAAAGAACTTGAATTTTACTCAAATTCAAGCATGAATTTAACCCTATGGGGACTGCATTAAACATCTGCAGAATAGAAGAGGAAAGTGAACTCTCCATTATTTTCTTGACATTTTGGCAGCACATGAATGGTAAAAGAAATTGAAATATAAAACGTGAATTAAAACCTTCAAAACTACTACTATAACTATGTGATCATGCCTTTAGGGCATCAAGTGCTGGTCATCCAAATGGTTTCTAAGCTGACAAAGAAGATAATTTCTATACAGCCAGGTCAGACTGAAACCTGTCATTTCCATTTAAGAACTTACACACTTAGTCAGAATCTATTTACCTCTCATTTTCTTAAGTTATATATGTCCATCTCCCAGAATGGACTGACCACATCTTATGTCTCACAATAACTGCTCTGCAATTTTAGTTGAAAAGGAACCATTTTTATGACCAAACATGCATGTCATGTGAAACTTTTTGAAAACAAAAGGTCACAAAACCAAAAAGTAATTATATAGGTTTTAGTAGTGCTTTTAATTTTTTTAATTTCTATACCATATATTTACTTATACATACTTGCCTCTAAAAATTTCTAAAAATAAAATGAAATGAAATGAAAACCAATTAGGTTCATAAAAGAAGAACTGGTTAAAAAAAGGGATATTAAATGACAGGGTAAATAGAAAAAGCATCATAGAAAATAGAGTATTGCCAAAATATATGTTGCTCTGAGGTGATTCATTTCTGGAGTTGGCCACTGATCCAGTCCTTGAGGCTGCTGAGCAGTCCTGTAAATCACTGAATATATTAAACACTGATTGCCACAGGCATCAAAAATATTCAAACCACAAAATTTCCTGGCTTATATGTGAATGGGAGGTTGCTGGATCAGAAGAATCAGCCTCAGGGCACCATATACATTCTTGTAAAATGTTAAAAAGTAATAAAAGGAACAACCAAATAATGAGATGGCATATAATTTCCATAATGTAGTATTGAAATTAAGTTGATGTGTAACTAGAAAGTCCAACCCACTCTCTTGACAAAAACGGGTAAGATACAAACATGCTACACACTAGAAGTGCTGGCCTTTGGAATTAGTGTGAATGCACACAGTTAGAATATCAGAATGATGCTGAGTTGTTTCCACAGCATGAGGCAATTGTATATGCAAACCCTTAAGAATGTTTAGTTCATCTTGAGTACATAATTTTATGTTTTCATATCCTTTCAAGTCTTCTTTTACACTGATCAATTAAGGTGGCTGTACTTGTGCAGTTCCAACTGCAACAAGACCCGATGTCACATTAGTGCTATCAATTTACAGTGTTTCAGATCACCCCTCAAGCAAGGCTAAGCTTCCTCAGTTTAAGAAGTTTCTATAGTGGGAATTTTCCTCAGTTTAAGACGTTTCTATAGTGGGAATTTTCACAGGTGCCATTTCAATCATGTTTGAAATCCCATTGAAAACAAAGTCTTTCTAGTATCTTAGCAGAGCTGTAGATTTCCCAGGATCACTGTTAGATAAAAGGTACAGGTGGAAGGGCACAATTCAGAATGCCACAAAATATTAAGAAAAAAATTCTAAAATCCTGCCCTTGCATTAAAGAAATTTACACAAATTAATGAAGTAGGAATAATTCAGTTCAAGCAAAACAGTAAAAGTGAGAAAAACCTAAGAAATTTCCCTGGATACTGAAATACTCACTGCTTCATGTTGAAAATGGGAAATCAAGCCCAGAAATACACTGAAACTGTAATACATTATTGACTTGCACAAACAAAGCACAAAAAAAGTGGAAGAGACCAGAAACAGACAATACTTTAGTACACAAACAGTCTGCTGTGCAGTACGAGAAGACAAAGATGAACCTTTGTTCTCTAGTGAGTACAGCATGAAAAACTAAGAATTGACAGTGCTAGTTTTTGACTGAGCTGTCTACTTTTCCTGAAGATCACTATTTGATCTCCAGAATATTTTCAAAGCAACTGTGTGAATAACTGAAATGGCAGTGTTCTTAACAGCTGAAAGCTCAGCAGTGAGCAGTTACAAGTAATGCTGTCAAATTAACACTGTCCATACAATGTTAAATACTTCTATGCCCACAGAAGTACACTTGAGTTATTTTTCAACCTCTGCACAACCAAGTACATTTTGCAATTCTTGGGAAAAGTCATTCTAAATGACTGACCATTTTACTCTCCTCAAACACTACGCTCCTTTACGCTTTACACATTCAGTCTGTGAATGGACAGAGTGGGTAAATTGTAAATAGTTGAGCTGAAAGTCTAAATCCAAACTCATCTGGAGAAAATAAAAAGAAAGCCCAAACAAAACCAAACACACAATCCCCATTCAACAAATTAAAAACAGCTTTTAAAAATCTGCTCCATGAGCTGTAGTTATACTTTATCTTGATGGGACAATGCAGTTCTGTGGTCACTGATGTTCCCCATCAGCTCATGTTCCTTCAGTTCACAGCTACAAAAATCCACCACCTGCTGAAAACTGAGCAAAATCAGTCTGAAATCTAATAAATGGGGTAAAGTCCTTCTGCTCCCCATTTATAACATCATTCCTCCACTGTTCTTTACAGTATGTAGTCAGTTTGAGATTCTCTTAGTTCAACATAAAATCAGAAATGAATTTTAGGGTGAATGAGCCTTAGAATTATTTTCATTTTGTTTACTTTTTAATATGGCAGTCTAGAATTTGCACTTCTATAAAGGAATTTGAAGTCTTTAACGAGGGCTAACAGACTGTGTGTATGCTTGAAGATCTTCTGCCATCTTAGAAAAAAAGATAAAAGAATGCATTTGTTTTCTGTATGTGGTCGAAATGCATTTATGATAGGTATTACTATGCTTACCAAATATACTGGAACCCAAGAAGACTACAAACTATGTACATCACTGTTTCTCAACAACAGCTGCTGCCAGTAATTGATGTCTGTGCCAATTCTAATGTGCTCTGGAGACCTGTATTGGTACAGTATACAAAATATTTCCTTTGGCAGTAGCCTTATCCACCCATTTCTGTCCTACCATGGACCATGCCTTTGCCATTACTTTGTGCTCAGTACCTCATCCAATCAACTGTGAAGTCCTCAAACTCTTGAGAATTGTGCATTTGGGGTTTTTTTTATCCCTCATCCTGGAATGTCAGGAACAGATCACAGGCGTTTTTTTAATACAATTTCTATTGCATGCTCCCGGGCAACTTTATTATCATGGTATTCACAGTTCCAAGATCAAGGTACTGTCTAAATGGTATCATTCCTGCTGTTCTGACTACAGGAATGTGATCCTAAGAATTGGGTTCTGAATGTATTTTGGAAAATAAATTTAGAATGTGTTTTCTCTGAAAAACTGTTTCCATTAAATGGCAATGACAAACAGGATGGATTTGCTTTCCCAAGATATGACAGAGACATTGCAACTTAAATATGCACCACTGAAGAGTATTTATTCAAACTCAGAATTGCTTTTATATACTTAATTAAAATTAAGTATATTAAATATCCCACTGAAAAGAAACCATTTGGGCCAAAAAACCCTCAGATGGCTTGCTTACTAAAACAAATTTAAGAGAAAAGTAATGCTATTCCCAAGATCAGAAACTGTGGCTGCTGTAGAACATGCAAGCTAAGTATCTTCAAAGAGCACCAAGCAACTATTTATATATCCAGCTTTCTCTGATTAATCTGTTCTTTGACACATGGAAAAGATATGAATGTTTGTAATCTCCTGCACCATGGGTATTTCTGCATAACTTAGTTCTCAGAATGATAAACAGGTAAGATCTTCATCTGGTGGAATACTCTGACCTCACCTACAGAGTTCTGCGTGCTCCCTGAGCTGGGATAGGTTCAAGTCTCACCTTCTTCAGTCTCCCTTTTTGAGGTCTCAAGAAGCATTAGAGGGAGGAGGCACTTCCCTCTGAAATGTTATTTTGACTAGCTAAACAAAGAAACATGTAAATATGGGAATCACTGGCCTATCTAGCTACATAACTGACACTTTTTTATCTTTCATTTATCATTTTTGTGATCCAGCTTTCCGTGTTAAAACCAGCAGGTCAGATAGAAAACAAGCAAAAACCACTACTTCATTTCTTGGAAAGGGATCTTTGTATTGTCCAAACGCCTACAGTGTAATAGGCATTGGGCAAAATTTTGGTGTAAAGATGGAGTTTTCCAAGTACTGTCACAAGCTACTGTCCAAGTACCGTCACTGCCTTCTGCTACCTCATTAGATATGAATGCTAGCATTGCTCTAAAAACCAGACCTCCCACAGAAAAAAAGTCCTTACTTGTTAAAATGAGCAACTGAAACATCTTACAGAAACCTGAATTATCTTGGTCAAGCTACCTATAAAAATCACTGGGTAAAACAGTAATAGAAGCTTAATTCCTTTTTTATACATAGAATGTTTTAAATACTTTCCGTACGTATATAGAAAAACAATTCTCATTGTCTCACTATGCTGTATGCATGTGCAAATATATGGGTATATAGATTTATAATGATAGCTTCCACAAACATCTACATTTATGTTTTGGTCTTTGATTCCAGGATAAACATATTTTCCTACAACAGGATTTGGGGGGACAAAGTTTACATTTTCTGTATTTCTTGATGACAGCAATTACTTTTTAGTGCATGAACAATTGCTACTTACATTAACTTCTGTTATAGCAATATCAACGACGCTACCAACAACAATTAAGGCATCAAAAGTGTTCCATGCATCAGTGAAATAGTGCTGTTAGGACAAGCATTCAGCAGAAAGACCAAGAGAAAAACACAAACAGAAAAAAAGAGAAGAAAAGGACAGCGTTATAACACAGAAACACTCTAGGCTTCTCTGATGTACCACTATACAATCTAATCTTTCCCTTTCATTGCTAAAAAAAAAATGGCAGAAAAAAAAGGCTATTTATTTCCCATATCAACATAATTGACCTGTGACTGGTCTGTACTCAAACTTTAGAAACATCAGATCAAAATCTGTGACTTGTCCAGATGATGAAAATAGTGGGGAGACAGAGAAAGAGAAGTAGGGACTGGGGAAAGTAAGCTGGGGTATACTCACATCAGCTTCACTGAGAACGACGTCTACTATGCTGCCAATAACGATGAGGGAGTCAAACGTATTCCAGGCATCACTAAAATAGCCCTGAACAGAGCAGGCAGGGTGCAAACGTTTGTGATTACACATGAAATGTCAAATATTTGCATACTTCTGTTTAGTTTTGCATAAACAGAAATTAGTTAAACAAAACCTGGTGTCTAATGAGAAAACAAAACAAAACAAACAATATTGCCTGCTGAAGGAAAAGCAACATATATATGTGCATGTGTGTGTATATATATACTTTATATATATACATGTACAGACACACACACAGACATACACACGCACGCGCACACACACACACACAGTACACATGCATAATACACCATCATATAAGCACAATGTTGGCAAGCAAGCCACCATCCAAAATAGATTTTGGACTTCTAGCATGGCTGAAAAATTCTAACCTTATTAACCTAAGCAGCATAACGAAATCCCTTTAATAATATTTCTATAAGACCAAGCCAATTGAAACCTCCTTGACATTCATGACCGTATGATAGCCCTATCTAAGTTATTGGTAAAAATATTCACTGGGTCAGAGCTTATCACTGGTTAATAATGCACAATTAATGTTGAACTGTGCATAAATATTACAGAACTTACTTCATCTTCTAGTCATAAAATAGGTTTAATATAGGAACTCACGCTACATTTGCATGCAGGCCTGATTCTGTAACCAGTGAAGTCAGTGCTTGGAACCATCACAACTTGGAACAGCTTCTTAATGCTTTTAATGCAGCCAATCCAATGTCTGAAAATTCCTTTTCATAGTTTCCCTTCTGACATTTTATGACTTTAAATACATTCCCTATATGTATGTTACTGGCACATTGGGCTGCAAATTATTATAGAGTGTTATCGTGCAATTAGCTGTCTATTGGCATCAAAACTGCATGTTTGAGCAAAAAAGATGTATCAGAAGAAACCTTGAGGTAGGTTCCAGAATAATTTTGTCGCTGGGAACAAATCAAGATGTATTACTCTGTTTAGGGGAACTCTGCAGAGCCAAGATATGTAGATTTTCTGCCATATGTGGGTTTTGCCTAGTTATTACTAAATTCAGCATTGCAAAAAATTCTGAACTTCTCCTTTTTCACATTCAGACACATTAATTTATCAGCTAACCATGACTAAGGAATGTGTACTGTGTGGCAATGGCTGATATGTACCTTTGGTACACATACATTGTCCTTTTTTGCTAATCAATCTAAAATTACAAACTTGTCAGCCACTATTGAAAATAAGTTTAGAAAAATGTTTAAGATTACAAGTGTGCTAATTTAACCTTATGTCTTGTTACACTTATTATTACAGTTTCCTATAAGATATTTCTAGCTGAGCAGTTTAAGTTGTTATATGTGGTGTTAGCACAGAAATGCAAAATCAGCTACAATAGTTTCTAGATTTGAGCAATATTTTTCTCAAGATTTTAAACTGTTAGAATGTCAGGTAGCTTCACAGATTCAAGGTTACACTTGAGTGCATTGCTATTTGAAAAAAGAACAAAGCTAATTTCATGTGGAAATTTGCTCTTGGAGACCACAAGAGAGCTGCTACAGAAGACAACAGCTCTACAGCGTATTTTAGGAGAGTAAGCATTGAGCAGAGTCAGGAAAGCCAGATTATGTTTCTCATGCTACTTTCTCAGCTCTTCTAAAGCATAAATTGCTATAATCATTCCCTCATTTAAAAAAGGGATTTAAAAGGAAAACAGATCAAAATATGATTATTACCACAGCCCTTCGTGCCACATGCTTTGGCTCTTTTGGATTAACCAACAATTCCAATCTTTGGGCAAAAGCCAGTGTTCATGGATTTGGCCTCCTGAATGAAAACATCCATTTCTGAGCTTCTGCACAATTCCCTATTGCTCCGTCCTTCCTCATCCTGCTTCACAAGAACAAGCCATTCTCAAAGTTTCTACTAAATATGATGCTGAACAATACTCAAATTTATAATCCTAAAGAAATCAGCAGCTGCCAACTAAAGAAGGGGAGCTACTCTCATAACAATATTCTTCCTTGATCATTCATTTTCCTTATTTCTCTTATTTAAAAGAAGTTTCTTTATAGATTTTAAAATAATGGTGTTTATATACATACATAGAATGAGACTATTGGCAAACAGCAAACTGATAATCAGCACAATCTGCAGCTGTGCCATCCATCTTCCTCTGCAACAATGACCAGAAACGGTCCTTCAAATAAAGGGTAATTTCAGCTACAGAAAAAGTTACTGTACTAGACATGCTACAATATAAAGCACTGAAAAAATAAATTCATATTTTGATTTAATACAGCTAAAATACTTTATACATTTATTTTATGAAACCTTTTCCATCAGTATAGACAAATATTGTTCAAAGTAATACGTAAAGCAAAAGCATACAAATAAACAAAAAACTAAGAGAAAATAAAGATGGTTTTGGAAAAGGGAGGAATGGACAAGTCACAGCAAATAAACATCATGCAAAGAAGTTGTTTTCACCACTGCAATGACCCAAGATAAATTCACTTACTAGCCATCTTTCCTTTTTTCTTACAAAAATCTGATGTAAAACGACATGGAAAATCATTAAAAGTTTAAGTAACAGCTAGCTACCACGAAGCTGTACATACTGTAGGTGTTGATGGATTATTTTAGATTTCATAGCTGTATTCTGTTTTGTATTGTACTAAACCATGCTAAGGAACAGATTTTAGCAAATGTGAAGAAAAAATGTGAAGAAAAAATGCCTGCTCTTTTAACCTACATTATGAAAAAATCGTTAATTAGGAAATACTGAAGGATAAAATCACAGATCCTGGACAGTATGTAGGCATAAAGAATTAACATCAAAATATGTCTCTACAGATCTACCACAGAAATATTTTAGTCCTTTTAGTACTCTGTTAATAAGTTTAGGATCTCATTCTGTAAAGTACTCTGTGTTCCAATCTCCCAGTCAAGAAGTGTGCCAGACACTCAGCATCACTTTTAGTATCTATCACTTATCCAAGTTTTATACATTTCACAGCTGGAAGGCAGGCTGCAGTACCTTGGTTTTAAACAACACAATATCAGAGTAAGATTACCAGTAATTTATAGAAGCCTTATGTTTGCATGACCAGCGAAACCAAAAGATCACAGTTTTTACAGGATTTTTCTCAGCATATTAAGGGGACACTGTTAAGCAGATGAGAAAAAACCTAACATGTTTTTCACCTTAACTTTAAAGAGTGACTACTGGAACTTTTATGTGATGCTTTAAGCACCTTTGAAATTACTTTTAAATGCACTCAATTAATAAACAAAACTGTCCATTCTGC
>JBCJKH010036725.1:0-27299 GCA_039877255.1 Loriculus beryllinus | reverse complement strand
CTTCAGATACTGGAAGGCTGCTATGAGGTCTCCACACAGCCTTCTCTTCTCCAGGCTGAACAGTCCCAACTTTCTCAATCTGTCTTAGTATGGGAGATGCTCCAGTCCCCTGATCATCCTCGTGGCCTCCCTCTGGACTTGTTCCAACAGTTCCATGTCCTTTTTACGTTGAGGACACCAGAACTGCACACAGTACTCCAAGTGAGGTCTGACGAGAGCAGAAGTTGAGAAGTGGTTCATATCAACCAAGTTGCTTCATAAAAGACTAACAAACTTTCAAAGGATCAAACAGATAAGCCAATGTTAAACTTGATCAGTGCAGCAAAAAGGAGACAATCTCCTAATAAATAAAAGCCATTTATGAAAAATGTTCGCTGTTTCAGTTTTGGAGTCTTAACTGCAAGTAATATAAGACAAAACCGGCTTACTCAGCAGTAAGGAATATTTATTTTATATTTTAAGAAGTTAATTACTGAAACCAATTGCCTAGAGATGCAGTGGAATTGCATTCACCAGATATATTAAAACAAGTTAGAGAAACATTCGTAAGAAACGGTACAGATACACTACGCAGAAGGATGAGCAAGATCACCCTGGGGTCTTTTTCGGCCACGCAGTTCCATTCACCTGTTGTGATATAGCAAAACTAAATATTCATTTTATTCACTGTGCTTCTGAACTCCACACTTCAGGAACAAACCTAAGTAATTCACATTCTATATTTATCAAATGGCTTACTAATAAATCTCCCAAATTTTGCTACAGAATAACTCCCACTTAACAGTATGGAGCCACCCTATCAGGTTTGTTGAAAAAACCTTCAGCAAGAACACTGCAGACAGTCTTCACTGCCAAAGACAGGAGCACAGACAATATTGTCAGAATACCCAGGTTCCATGAACCCTGGGATGTTCCAGAAGTCATTCTGGATCAGCTAAGGCTTCCAGACAGTAAAGTACTCTCAGTCACGTAAGAGGCTGATAAACGTTTAGCAGCAGAGACTGCATAGTTGGACCTCATCTTTGACATCAAAAATTCCTTTTATCTTACTGTGTCATACAAGTGATTCAACTGCACAAGTACAGGGAAAAAAAATATAATAGGCAAAATAAAAAAATAGTAAACTTTCCTAAGGCTGATTTTTTTTTTCTGATAGCCTAATTAAAACCATTTTTGGCAAGAATTTATTGTCAGTAATGATGCAGCAGCAGAAGAAAAAAGGCCACTTTTTTTTTTCTTCCCCCTGCCAAAAGTCAGAGGGGGGGAAGCATCCTACTTTAACTGGGTTTCCATCAGTTTCTTCAAGAAAAGCAATTAGAACATTGATTACTACAGCACTGAATATTAGTCACATATTTATATTGGAATGGCTGGCAATGGGATGTGGTACATGTGTGATTTAATAAAAATACTTGCAAAAATGTGAAAGGGAAGAATATTCTGAAAGAAGCAAGATCTCATGTGTTTTTATCATAATGCCTATACATTGATATAATGGTAGGAGGCGCTTTCAGAATACCAAAAGCTATTGTTAACATAAAATATTTTATTTATTCTATTATTTTAGGGTACCTTGAATATTCAATATAAGAACAATTTGGAGGATCAAAGTGAGAACTCAAGTTCCTTACTTAATCAATGTTTGAGGCAAAAATCAGTTAGATGAGAACAACTCATCTGCCTACAGGCTGTGAAGAAGCCTCTCAATAGGACTTTTTTTAAAACCACTGACCAACTAGCATATATAACATGACTGTAGGCTGTAAAAATCTGCCACAATGTCCTGGAAGAACTCTTGCATTGAAAAACTCAAAGAAGTCAGCCTCAAAACCAAACACTGTCAAAACTTCAGACAAGCACAGCTATCGTTTCTCAGACACTACTTTAATCTGGCAATGCTACTGAAAGCTGTAGCTCTGCCTCTCTACAGCCTGGCCACTCGCTCTGGCCTCCTCCCTCATGCTATCACAAACACGTTTCCTTGCCAGGTTAGTTTTAACGCGGATCAATTTCCCAACACAGCTCACCACACGGCTACACAAACGCCTGGGTCAGCACAAGCGAGAGAACAAGCAGCTGGTAGTGAAGGGAGGGCAGTCCTGCTGCTGCTTTTCCCTGCCAGGACCAGCTCAAGATTTATGGTGTTTAGAGAAAATAACCACCTGATGCACTCCACAGACTCATTGCCTGTGTTTCTCTAAGTAATAAGAACTGTAGATTTTAAAGTCTTTTCTCCTACTTCATCGTATTTCCTTTTAAATGTATCAGTGCTAGAAGAACTTACTCAATGCAGTTCTTGAAGCAAGTGCCCAAACTTATTCTTACTAACCCAGGAATGGCATGACCAGGAATGTCCAGTGCCATCCTTCTACCAGAAAACGGCAAAAAGGAAAGCAAAAACGCACAATTCAATGAAACCTAGCAGCAAACAGTACTTGCTACAGTAAAAACTCGCTTATCTGTATCTAAACTATATGAATCATGCAGACTGCATGAACTGGTAATTAAATCTATTAAAACACATAAAGGAGAAAAGCTTTCAACAGTTTTTAAAAATTGTTAGTCAATGTTTTATAACATTTTAGTGTACCTATGGCAGCATTTCTCAAGAAGTTAAATCCACAGCATCAGTGTGTAATTAACATAAGGAAGAGATCATCAGTAGCGGATAAGGAGATTCTATTTTCCCCAGTTACACATGACCCTGGCTGCCCCTCCAACATCATAGAATCATAGAATCGTTAGGGTTGGAAAGGACCTCAAGATCATCTAGTTCCAACCCCCCTGCCATGGGCAGGGACACCCCACACTAAACCATGCCTCCCAAGGCCTCGTCCAACCTGGCCTTGAACACAGCCAGGGATGGAGCATTCACAACTTCCTTGGGCATCGCTGTGGGACAGCTGGGCCAAGGAGGGTAAAAAACAACTCTGGCTTGAGAAGGGCAGAGCTTACCTGCTCTCAGCAAGTCAACTGCCTTGGAAAACCATCTCTCAGCTCAGATGACAACAAAAAATAAAAATGTCCATTCACAATTACTTATAAAAGAACAATGACAAGAAGTTTGTAGAAGTTAAACACACTAACAAGAAATAATAATAATAATAATAATAATAATAATAATAATCATAATAATGGTTTATTGTTTAAAGTCTCCTGCATCAAAAGATGCCTGGTGTGTGGATAGCTCAAAGAGTAGCAAGCCAGAGACTGGGTTCTTATTCCTACTTCTGCAAAAATGTGCCTTATGACCAAGATATCTAAAAGGTTGAGATTTCACAGGCTGTCATTGTACTTGATCTGCCATGACACTGTCTGAAAGCACTTGGAGATCCTCTCATGACAACAGCTACAGAAGTTCATTGGATCATCAAATACAAACATTAACAAACTAACAACTGCAACATCAAAAAAGAAAAAACCTCCAAAGAATTCTTCATTTGCAAGTGCAGTCTGTTTCAAATTGTGAAAAGTGTAGGCTAAGGTTATAGAAAAATATCACTTTCCAACAGCAAGCCTAATCTCACTCACCCTTAAGACACAAGTGAAGGCACCACTTCTTGTTAATCAACATTTGAACAACTTTGACAAGGAGGCAAAACAATTCTATAAAACCCACTGTGTGTAACAACTTTTCCAGTCATCCAATCCAGCACACAGGTTTTGTCAAGAACTGAAAAATCAAAAGATTCATACAGATTTCATTTACCAGAGCTCATTCACCTGAACAAAATAGTACTTTGAGGGATTTAAGCCAGGCTCCTATGCAAGAACTACATAAGACAGATGGGTAATTGCTTGGTAATAAGACTATGATGAAGTCATGCAACATGGGCTGCCGAAGAAAATGGCACAAAGTCCCCATGGGACCCTGGCTCCACATTGCTCTGTCCTGTTCTACAGCGGATTAGAAAGGCCTTCAAAGAGCCGGTGTCAAATCCTGACTATGAAGCCTACTCCCATGCCTCACCTCTTCACACTGCGATCTAGTATGTACCTTCTGGCTTTTGCCCAAACGTTTTGATACGTGGCTTGTACAGGCAGAACTATAGGCCACTATTTGCTTTACTACATTAACCCTTATCTGTACAAAGCAATCCCTGGAAAGACTTCAGTCTGGTAGTAGTGAGCAGTAATGACTTTCTCTAAATGTGAACAGGTATTTAGGAACATTTTTATTGTATAACCCTACAGAAATTTTCCATTTGGAGATGTTATATTTTGAAGTGAGAAAAGAGCAGGAAAGTAAATATACACGTAAGTATTACATAGTGAGTATCACATCACATACTTGTGTGAGGAACTAAAGAACTGTTTATAGCTGAGCTATAAACAGAATCCATCCAACAGGTTAAGGTTCTTTTGAAATAAATGTAGATATCATTAAATATTGGCCTACCCTAATGCAAATACAGCTAAGTAACGATAAAAACTGTTAAATAATAATTTCCTGTAAAAAAAATGCTATGCTTAAGTGTCCTCAAAACTACCTGCATGTATAATACCTATGGCCTTTGAAAACCTACTGCAGCTTACACTGGCCAAAGTAACTAAAAATTAGGACAAAAATTAGAACATATGTAATCAAAAATAAACAAACATGAAACTTTCCACAAATTTCATGCTTTTTGAAATCATTATCCTATGCTGTTTTCAACTATACACATTTCCAAAAATAATTTGTAACATACATCAACATCTGATGGATGGTGAATATAAAATTTAGAATGAGCTTACTGACTTACAAAGTAACTGCTATTACAATCACAACTGAGACTAAATCTTTGCTACATCTGTCTATGCTGCTTATAACCTATATAGACTAAGAAAGATCTAATACTTAAAATAGATTACAAAATTGTTTACTGCACCTGTACAATACTATTCTGATACATTTTAATGAATAACCAGCTGTTCATACAATGGCAATATAGCTAAAACGGAACCAATACTCTTCTCCTGCAACTTCTAGATTACATTCAGGAGGCTAGCCTGGCAGTTGAAGTATAATCCAAGTACAGGAGTTAAGTTTCCAAGATTTCAGGGCATACAATGAGATGGCCTTTGGTTATAGGTCTGTGTGTCCTTCCTCCTTCCTGATGAGGCATATCATGAAAAACTTACATGCTCTCAATTTCGAGGCTCTGCATGGCTTATTCTAGTTCTGCCTCTTAAATTTGAACTGCTGCTCTACACAGATACCAGTCGTCAACACATAAGGAAGAAAATACCAGTGTTTGACTAGCACTTCAGGCAGGAAACAAGCTGTCTGTAAAAATCCTCGGGGTGACAATGCTTTATCCTTTAAATATACCCTCCAAGTCTGATGCCCATGAATCATTCACTGATGCGGAGATAAACCACGGTACTTGAACTTCTGCATCTTCTTCTGCTCATAGTATTCTCACAGATCCCTTATGCTTTCCAAACACATTTCTTAACGTTTACATGCTGTCTTATCTTTACATTTAAATTAAGAAATTGTGCAGCAGCAATCTTTGCTTATTCATTTGTACTATAGGTAGTATAATGGTGCCCTGGCCTCTAGGCACAATTACAATATAAATAATAAAAATGAACTGTTCACCTAAGATTAAGTCCCCTGACAATGCTATTCAGGAAGCTACATCCTTCAAACAATGATAAAAAGCTGTTCCAGCATCAAGCTAAAGCTCAGTAACTCTCCAGGTACTGACACCACCGATTCCCAATTTATCACCTACGGGCAATGTGAGCTGTTCCATTCCCTGTATGTACCCATGTCCACAGTACCATTAGGATTTTTACTGACAACCAGGTAAAACGCAGGATGACAGAGACTTCCATAGAGCTGTCCTACTGAAGAACCCTGTGCTCCCTTAAAGTAGGCCTACTTCTGGGAAGAGTTGACAATCCCTGGCATCTCACAGAAGCAGATTCAAGGCAGTTTTCCATCTGTCTGCTTAAAACTCACTGAATTTGCTTAAAAACATGGCCTTCAGGAAGGTAAAATAGCAACCTACAGCACTCTCCAATATGGTATTGTTCTTTAATAGAAGCATCCATAGCTGAGGAATTATTCTACTTTGGCTTTACCAGCTTAATGCAGGGCTCTCTGCTTTATCATTACTTAGACTGAACATTTAGTGGAACATTTCCTATAATGGGATAAAGCAGTTGAACAATTTGACTGGCTAATAGTGATTTAGACATGTGATTACAGTACAGAAAATGGTCTGACATATGCTCTTTTATCTGTTTTACATGAGGCACATTAACCCAACTGGAAAGCACAAAAGTGAAAAGAAAGACAGGTCCAAGAAGTCCTAAGAAAAAAAAAAAAATATTTTTACTTCTTTTATTTCTGCATTTGTTTAGCCAATTGTAATCAGTATTTTGTAAATAGAAAAACTTACAAATAAAACTATTTCTCCCCTAAACGGATGCAACTGAAAGACCTGTCTGTACCTACTCCATGAAAGTTAGAAAATAACCATTTTTCATAATAGCATAGTTTTAAAAGAATTTATGACTTACACCTTTACCAACATTACAGGTTTTCCATAAAAATGCAGAAGGACACTCAGCACTGCACCAGGCAGGAACAATCATAGTGTGAAGAAAAGGAGCATGGGTTCATTCTAATTTTTGTCTCTGCTAATTGTATTTCCAGCTCTTACACGAATGTTTTTAGTCAAGCCAGCATAAGCACATATTTTTACAGGAAAAATTAATTTCCTCCTAAAACTACTCGACAGTATTCCCATGACACCAAAAACCTAACTGGGGAAAAAAAAAAAAAAAAAAAAAAAAATGGAAAAAGGAATTACCTCTTTAGCACTCACTTTTCGTCAGAAGAATGTACAAAACCTCAAATTGGCCTACAAAATATATCAATTTTCACAAATGACACCACCCTATTTTTTGTGCAGACCGGTATATTTCAGTTGCATTTGCATTTTTCTTCCTAAAACTTCTTCGAAAATAAAACATTCAAAGGTTTCCTATGTCAGGTTTGGAGTCTATACATAGAACTAAAACCAAAGTACTTAAAACTAAGCATAAAAGACAGAAATACAAGAAATT
This sequence comes from Loriculus beryllinus, assembly GCA_039877255.1. Lineage (NCBI taxonomy): Eukaryota > Metazoa > Chordata > Aves > Psittaciformes > Psittacidae > Loriculus > Loriculus beryllinus. The sequence goes on along the minus strand of JBCJKH010036725.1, from coordinate 20,234 downwards.
TACCGCACGTGTATGTTTGCCAACTACTTTCAACTACCACTGTATGAAAATTTGTATTGAGCAAATACGTAAGAATTAAAAGAGGGTGCTGCAAACAATACATCACCATTAAAACCAAGGGGTGAGCATTAAAATCTCTGAAAGGAAGCCTTCATCATCAACAACAACAACAGCAAAAAAACCCCCATATATCCCAAACTAATGACAGTTCTGTCACAGGACGTCTACGTAACATGTTTGTGAAGACGAATTTGTACAGAAGAAAGCATAGTCTTTGCATGTGTTTAGGTCCAGCCCAGCAGAATCCCTCGCTGGTGTTTTGGACTTCCACCTTGACATTATGGTGGGATTCGATCTTGAAAGTCTTTTCCAACCTAAAGGATTCCACTTCAGAAACCTGCGGTGAGGTCTGGAGTGGGTATTTAGCGAAGCGCCACCAGCTCACCTGGCTACGTATACTCGAAGGGTGTCAAACTGAAAGCGTCTCTTCAAAACAAAGGGAAAGAAACTCTGGAAGCCCGAGGCTCCAGCAGACTCGACCGCGCAGAGGCTATTTCGCTAACAATCATCACGCTTCTCCTCAAAACGGGCTGGCCAAGCTTTGCCCTACTATTGCTGCCATCAGGTATGCCATGGCAAGACCCATCCTACTCCGGAATAACCCGCGAGGAGGGCAGCCAGCGCGCCAGCGGCACCTCCACGGAGGCGGCCGCAGGCCCCTCGGAGCCCAGCCCTGCACCTCACGCCTATCAGCGGCGGGGCGGCCATACCCGCCGGTCTGCCCGGGTCTCTCAGCGGGGGAGCAGCCGTTGGCACGGCGGGCTCCGTGTACCCGCGCCGCGGGAACTTGTGCGCACCGGCCCGGGGCTGAGGGGAGAGCAGCGGCCCTTCAGGAGCGGCTTCCTGGGGGGCGGGGGGGAGCTGCACGCCGCGGCCGTTGGGGCTGACGAACGCCCGCGTCCCCTACGGGGAGAAGCCGCAGTGAAGAGAAAGCTGGCAGGGCCGGGGAAGCGGCACCCCCGCCGCCCCCCGGTGTGTTTGCTGTGCTTCGGCACTGTCCCGTCGGCCCGTCCCTCCGTGCGAGGCGGCCCCCTGACAACTCCCCACCTCCGAGCACACGGCGGGGCTGGCGGCGGACAAACTCCTGCCTCAACTTTGCGGGTGCGCGTCCGCACCCGCCTGGGTGTGTGTGAGGGGGAGAGGGGATTCTCCTCTCTCCTCGCCACCCACCGAGAACCGTCTTTCCCCAAAAAGATGAGGGGGGGATCAAAAGGAAAAGCGACGAGGAACTACCGTCAAGCACAGGGAATAGCCAGGAGACGCTGAAAGCAGCCGAGCGTCCTGGCGGAGAAGAGACCCAAAAAGGAGAAGAGGGAAGGTGCAAAAGCAAGGGAAAAAGAGGAAGAGGGAAGAGAGAGAACAGCTAAAGAGAAACTCCGAAGGAGGAGAAGAAAGGAATAGGGACGGTGAAAGAAAAGTGGAAAAGGGAGAACAGGCGGAGGAAGACAAAAGGTGAAGAAGGAGGAGGAGGGGAAAGTGCAAAGGGGAAAGGAGGAGAAGAAAGACGTGCCCTTCTCAAAATGGCATTAGGCAGGAGGGAGGGGGCGACGAGCGGCGAGTCTCCGCTGACAGCTCTGCCTGCGCCTGGCCGCCGGCCCCTGCCCCTCTCTGCCTCGCACACACAAACGCTGAACTTACTTCTTTCTGGCTCTCTGGAAAGGGGAAGCGCCATCTTTGCGAGGCCGGCCCCTAGGTCTTTTGTCTGTGGCTGCTGCTGCTGCTGCTGGGGGGGGAGCTCCAGGCTCGGGGGGCTGCTGCTGCTGAGGCGGCTCCACCACCGCCACCACCAGACTCTTGTCCTCCGTTGACATCCTAGTCAGCAGGACGAGAGAGACACATGGATGATGATGATGAGGATGAAGATGAGGATGGTGATGGGGATCCCGATGCTCCTCCTGCTCCCGCGGCTCCTCTCCTCCTCACCTCCGCCTCCTCCACCTCCGCCTCGCATTGCTGGCCTCAGCCGCCGCCGACCAGCACAGGTAGCAGGGGGAGCAGCATGGGGAGAGCGGGAGGAGGAAGGGAGGGAGGAAAGGAGGGGGCGAAGAGAAAGAGCGCAGAGGCAGGAAGGGTCTCACACACAATAACACCCCCTCCCCGGCTCGGCGGGGTCTGTCGGGGCTGGGGGAGGTGGCGGGCGAGGTGAAGAGAGCGAGCAAAAGGCGGCGGATCCCGCCGCGGGGCGCCCCCCCCCCCCTCCCTCAGAGGCCCCGGGAGTTGGCGGCGGCTCCGGCTCCTGCGCTGCCCGGCTGCGGCGGCCGCCGCTTCATTGTACACTGGCCCTGCGCCCTCCCCCCGCGCTGAGCCCGCGGGGGCGGAGGAGGAGCAGGCGGCGGAGGCGGCAGGGGCCGAGACCGAGCGGAGGAAGTTTTGACAGCTCCAGCTGTTGTGTGTGTCGAGGGCTGAGTCCGGCCGGGCTCCGCGTCCCCTTCCCAGCCGGGCCGGGAGCAGGAAGTTTAACTTTGGGGAAAGAAGGAGGAGGAAGGGTGAAAAAGGGGGAGGAGAGAGGGGAGGAGGGGCTGCCTCCCTCCCCGCGGGGTGGAGAAGGGATCCCGGCGCTGCCGTCGCTGCCCTGGTGTGTAACCCCCCTCCTTTCCCTTCCCTCTCCCCCCGCCTGTGCGACACATAGACACAGGACCCGCCCGCCCGCCGCTCTCCTCCCCCCGCCGCGGCCCCACACTGCGCCTGCCCGGCCCGCCCGCCGTCCGTCCCCCGGCGCAGACACCCATCCGCTGCCGACACTGACCTCACGGGCTGGCTGCCGCGGCGGGCTGCGGGGAAAGCGCGGAGCCAGGACGGAATGGGATGAGACGGGACGCGGCGCCCCGGGGAACCCCGCGCACCCACCCCGCCCCGTGGGGGCCGGCAGCCCGCTTGCTCCACCACTCTCTCCCCGCCCTTGTTTTTTATTTACTCCCCCCAGGGCCCCGTGGAAAAGAAAAATAAAAGCCCCATCTGTATGTGGGATGAAAGTGGCCGCTTCACAGCGCACTGGGGCTGAGCTCCTCGGGAAGGCGGCTTCGGGGGCCAATGCACGATGGCCGGCCCGGCGGCGCTAGGGCCTCCCGGGGAGCCGGGGCACAGCCGGCTGGCTGCTGCCTTAAGGCTAGGAGCTCCCCCCTTCTCCCCGCCGTGCGTCTACGGCTCGGGGCGGGTGGGGGAAGAAGGCAGCGAGGAGCCGCGGCCGCCCCGGGGGAGGGGAGGTAAGGGAAGGGAGGGAGCAGAGTTCAGCGCTGTGTGCGAGGGAGACAAAGTCTGGGGAGCGTGGCCGCTTTCCAGCAGCTCCGGCTACAACAGCTGCGGCCGCTCAGGGTGGAGGGGGGAGCTCCCCCGGGCAGGGGCCTAGCTGGCAGCCTGCCCTCCCGGCTGCGCCGCGGCTTGGGGCGGGGTTAAGCCTCATTACACGGGATTTAACGTGTCCCGAAGGCCGGGAGGGACTCTGGCTCCGAGGGGAGGGGGAACGCGGTATCCCTGCAGCCCGAGAAAAGTCCGGCCACGGGGCGAGGAAGCGGACCGCATCCCCGGACTTTCCTCCCGGGCCCTGCCTCGGGTGGGAGCGCCCGCGGAGTGGTGCGGGGCTGCCGGTGCGGAGTAGGCGGTGCTGCCCGCCGAGGGCCCCCGCCGCCCGCCTTCGCACCAGGCGCCGCCCTGAGGGCAGCCCCTGAGGCGGCCTCCTGCCTCCCTCCTTCCCTCCCTGCCTGCTTGTCTCCTTGGCTCCCTCCCTCCGTGCTTTCCTCCCTGCTCCCTGCCTCCCGCGGCGGCTAGAGCCGCGGGGCCCCTCTCCCCAGGCCTGGGCCTCCCTTTCTCCCTCCCCTCTGTCCGGGGCTGGAGCTGCGAGTGTGAAGGGAGTCAGTAACTCGGTGCAGTAACTCGGTGCAGAGATGCTGAATCATGACATCGGTCGTACGGGCGAAAAAGAAATGAACCGTGCTGCCCTGCAGCGTGCAGGGGTCAATCGTGTGGGGCAGGCACGTTTGAGAACTTCGCCGGACTTGGGGAAATCCTTGGGAGCGATACCTCCGAGACTCCGAATACGTACAAATATATCTTGAGAGCCCTGCGCTGTTTCTCCCTTGTCATTCAGGTTTCCGTTTGGTGTTTGAATCCCAGTTGGTAAAATGGCCTAGGGTAGCACACAGGTACGACAAGGAAGGGAGGGTAGGAGGAGCTAATGTCAGTATTTTTATGACATAAAAATAAACAGAGGAATCCGGACCTTTTTGCTGTTCTTCCCAAATTTTTCATTTGTCAGTTCCAGGAATGCTATATTAAAATGGCATGTTGTGGCAAATACGACTTCTGCTGCCCTGTTTTCCTGGGAACCATTTCATAATAAAAAGCCTTTGTTGGTTCATTCCCTAGGTTTTTCAGTAATTAAATTAGAACTTTGTGACATTTTCATATTTATATGTTGAGATAAAAGTAGTGCATTTATCTCTTAAGTATACTTGTATACATACACGTATTTAAAATTATATAAAGCCTTTCCTTTTGGTTAGCCACGCAAGGACAACAGCTGGATTGTTGGTGTCATTTCTTGGCCTTATTACTGAAAATGTACTTATTTCTGCCAAACTAAAATACATATCCTGAGCTAAGTGTTATGAAGCCTGCAAGTGACAATGTAGGTATACTGCTCAAATGACTTCAGGTATGGGAACTTAATCTGTTTATATATTGTCTGACACAGAAGAAAGTGCCTTTGAATTTTGCTAACTCAGGCAAGTGAGCATAATTTAGCTGAAAATGTTTATGCCATAAAGGCTCAGACTTGGGTGGAGTAGAGAGTAAAAAAGCAGGGAAAGGGAGGGAAAGGGATGTAAAAGGCTATAGCCTCTGCACAGTGGGATCGCTGGTGTGGTATTTGCTTGAGTTGCCAGGTTGCCTTCTGGTCTGCTAAAAAAAATGGCCATCCCCTGAAACACTGACTGTGCATGTGCGGCTCTGCTGTACATGCGCAATGGGCTGCGTGAGTATGGGATGTGTCAGAGCTACTATGCATGGGCAGATTGATGGGACCTGAGACACGTGAGCACGCTGTGGGCTCAGATCAGCTGCTGTAGGTGTATGGGGAATAACTGTCACATCCCATAGCAGAAATACAGTGAAATCACCATATCCACTCTTCCATGCATGGTTCACCCGGTCCTCCCATGCAGACATTGTTCAATAGACCACCTAAAGTGGCTGAGCTTTAGGCTTTGTCTCATGCAAAAGCAGATGTATATTTCTTTTTTTTTCTCCATGGTTTTTTTATATTAACTATTTATATGTGACTAACAGTGTAAGATCCGAGTGGAGGCAGGATGAAGTTAGTTCCAGTGTAGCATGGTCTAGGACAAGGGCGTATTAAGGGTCTTAGGCCTATTCCTCACGCTGCTGTGCCTCATCTCTGTACATGTCCAGACAAATCTAGGCAGGTCTGTTCTGTGAACTGCTGCGGTCACTGCCATGGCAATCAAAGGTGCGAAGAACTATGTAGGACTGAAAGAGATTTGTGAGGAGGAACCTGAAATGAAGATGGAATTGTAGGAAACTGTACTTGCTAGTATTATTTATCACTCAGTGAAGGCAGGAGGACAAGCTAAGAGAAATTGTGTCACCAAACATACATTCAGTGTAGGAGTCCTTTGTTGGTTCAGGACATTTGAACAGCTTGGTCAGGAAAAATTTTACATTTATTTATACCTAGCCTATACCAGCCACCACTTATAAATATCTCTATCTGGAAAACAAATTTTTACAGCAAAGATGCCATGTTAAATGAACATGTCTTCTGCTTTTACTGAATCTTAAGAGATCCTCCAGTTCATTATAGAATAACTCAGGTCAACCAACTCACCTAACTTTTTTTAACTCTCAAGGCCAAGCAGCTTTGAAACTTTCAACAAGAATTTTATGTTCTAACCTTCCTTAAAATAAATATTTCTGGGGTTTTGGAATTGTTTCTGAAATATAAGTGAAACCTTTGCAGTACTGAGTAAACAATGCATGCTAACAGTTTTAACTTCAAAACGTAAGTTCTCCCAGTATGCTTAAGACAAAGAGTGATGCCTTCATAATAGAACGAGTTGAAGACAAGATGTTGTCTTAAGTCACCTAGTTAAGGAAAATGACAACTGATATGTAAATACCATTGTAGCATTATACAACTAAAGTGGTGTATGTAACAAAAATAATGAGAAAAGCATTTCAGATTGTATCAGGAATGGGATCCAGATACTTTCCCTTTTCATAGAATCACAGAATGGTTTGGTTTGGAAGGGACCTTACAGCTCATCCAGTTCAAACCCCCTGCCACGAGCAGTGACACCTTCCACTAGACCAAGTTGATCAAAGCCCATCTGGCCTGGCCTTGAACACTGCCAGGGATGGGGCAGCCACAGCTTCTCTGGGCAGCATGTGCCAGTACCTCACCACCCTCACTGTAAAGAAGTTCTTCCTAATAACTAATATAAATGCACTCTCAGGTTAAAATCATCCCCCTTCTCCTATCACTACATGCCCTTGTCAAAAGTCCCTCTCCAGCTTTCTTGTCAGCCCCTTTAGGCACTGGAAGCTGCTCTGAGGTGTCCCCGGAGCCTTCTCTTCTCCAGCTCTCTTAGCCTGTCTCCTTAGGAGAGGTACTCCAGCCCTTGCAGCATATTTGTGGCCTCCTCTGGACTCACTCCAGCAGGTCCACGTCCTTCTGATGCTGGGGTCCTCAGAGCTGAATGCAGCAGTTGTCTCATGAGAACAGAGTAGAGGGGAAGAATCTCTTGCCTTGCCCAGCTCCTTTTGATACAGCTAGCACATGGTTGGCTTTCTAGGCTGCGAGCATGCATTGCTGGGTCATGTTGAGCTTCTCGTCAGCTAACACCCCCAAGTCCTTCTTCTCAGGGCTGCCCTTTATCCAGTCTCTCCCAGCCTGTGTCTCTGCCTGGGATTGCCCTGACCCATGTGCAGGACCTTGCACTTGGCCTTGTTGAACTTCATGAGGTTTTATGACATTAGTTCAGAACTCTGTCAGATTGTTCACAGCTCCACATAAAACAGAAGCTTATTTTTTGTTCTCTTCACACACGTTTTCACTGCAGAAAAGTTAACCAAGTTATCACAAAGACTTCATTTAAGACACTTCAGCAGCATGCTAACATTTTAAATGGTCAGTATATTGAACCCCTTTGTCTTAACCTGTGCTAAAATGATAATTGACTGTAGCGAATGTATGCTTTCTTGTGAAAAGTGGGGAGATTTTGGTGCCAGTGCACATCCCATTGGGGTATTCTTGCTGAAAAGTAGCAAACAGGGAAAAGTGCAATGGATAGCTGAGGGTAGTAACCACATCCAGTGCCCATAGTCATTTTTATATCTGCACTCATACTCACCCAAGTAGCTCAGAAGTAGCTGAATCACTGGTTTGGGGGTTTGAGGCTTTTTTTTTTTTCAGTATTATAAAAAGCTACTCCAAGATAATTTGAAAGATTTCTAGACAAAGCCTAAATCAAGTGGCAAAATCAGGATTACGTCATACAAATATATGACTTCCAGTTTATTTGTGCTAAACTTGGCTGGACTAAAAAAAAAGTTAGCATATGTTAATTGTCATATGCTAATGAATGCATTGTGGAAGTCTAATTTTAAACTTGAAATGTTTGTTTCTTCTTTTCATCAGTTTTGCTTACTTGTCATCTTGTGGATCTGTCTTACTTTAGGCAACAGCACAGCCTGGATAGTGGGTACGACATAGCCTTGAGCACTGGTGACTTTCCCAGCAGTTTGGTGAGATGCTTGTCACTGCGGATGGTGGGGAATAACTGTCTCTTCTAGTCCTGAGCAGCATCCCCAGACAGCTGGAAAGCTGCGAATATCGGGTGCTCCAGAGCAATGGGCAGATAGGAGGTCCAGCCCCCTCAAATCCATCTAACTGCTTTCTTTGGAGGCAGCATAGTTCACAGTCTATGAGGAAATCTCATTTCATTCTTGTTCTTGTTTTCTCACCTGCACCCCACCGTGAAATATCCTGACTTATATTGTACCACAGCTACTCCCCACACAAACTAATCTAGTGTGTTTGCATGAACTAGGGCTAATACAGTCCAGGCTCTCCATCCCCTGCCTGCTTTAACTTGATTAGTTAAGTATGTGTTAAAGGCAGCGTTGCCCACGCTGTGATCTATGTGCTAACCTCACACCTTTACACCTTAGTCTCTCCAAAGCCTGAGGCCTTTTCATCATATTAAGCTACTTAGTCTGGGCTAATGTGACTGAGAAACACACCTTTTTTATCCATTAAGAGGAGGCCAAAAATGTTAAGTGCTCAAGATGCAAGCCCCTAGGGCTTGTCTGTATATCGAGTTATTACACGTGGAGGCTTTTATCTTCATAAGAAAATGTTCTTTTTGTGCATGCCAAAGTGTGGATTTAAAACTAGTGGTTATAGTATAAGCCTCATGCAGCCTCATTTATTCTTCTGGCTTTTTTTTTTTTTTTTTTCGATTACCTTCTTTCATTCATTTAAATTAGATTTTAAAAGGTTGGAGTGAGTTTGTCCACATGGAGAATTATGCCTGCCTGACTGTTATTAATATTACCTTCCCTATGTGGAGAAGCACTGTCTATCAGAAATGTTAATTTTGTGCATGTTTGCGCTTAATAAAAGCATCACTTGTTTACATTTGAATCTTCCTATTTTGACAAGCAGTAGCTGATGCACTATACTGAAATTCATCAAGTTATTCCGTACCAAGGCCATGATTCTGGGGATGCTAAATTAGGCAGATAAGTAAGTAAATGTGTGAATAGTTTTGCTGAAGACAACTGCCTTCTGAATAAAGTTTGTTCTGTGTTTAAGCATTTGCAGAAATGCTTACGTTCTTCCTAAACTAGCAATTTATATAATTTGTTCTTATGAGAAACAATGGACTGTGCTGTTACATTGTATTTTTGTTAGCATTCATATGAAGTCACATAAAACATCCACAAGTTACTTAGGAACTTCTGTTCCATTCTCTGTGACTTGCCTAATTTGTTGGAATGCCTGTCTTGTTTACAGCCTTATGAAACTGTAATTTTATAAACTTTAATACTCTTTGAGTTTTAGTTTTGACATATATGTGGTGGTGGGCAGCAGAAAATAATCTTTTATGACATATTATTGGTTGCATGAATTTTTTTGTTCGAAAAGGTAGAATGTTAATAGTTTGAGTAAAATCAAATCAGTATCTGAAACCAGTACACACTTAATACTGTGCACTGTAAATTCTATGCACTGCAGATACATGCAAGGCAGGAAAAAACCCACAGCCAGTAGCAAGCCCAGGGGGCAGTAACTGGTCCCTTTGTGTGCACCTCTGGGGAAAGACAATAGACTGGTGTGGAGTTAGGGCTTTATCATGCAGAAAGTTAAATAAATGTCTGAGCAGTGTTTGCTGTTTGCAGGAGTGGTGCATTACACTCAGATTACTCAATAGAAATAATACAAACCCGGCTATGAAACGGGAGAAGATTTATTTGTGTGCATCAAATCATACATTTTTTGAGTAGTACTATGTTCTTATTCTGTGTTCTTGTACAGCACCTAGTGAACAGGGGTTCTGGTTCCTTGTATGAGATCTTGGATGCTATGAAAATAGGAATTTATCTACTATTAGTAGAAGTAACCTTGTCATATATATTGTGAGGAAATAATCTCTGTCTCAGACAGGATGGCCTGACTTTGAATGGAGTTGTTACACTGTGGGAGAGGCGGTGCCTTGGCTTGTAGTCAGGTAAACACGAGGAGCCCAGTCCTCTTTGGAGCTGTTTACTTCGATAATACTATGGATCTGAGTAAGAAGGGCAGAATTGGGCTTTTGGTTTTTGAAGCTAATTGCAGACAATTAATGGGGATGTGTCACCTACATGAGGTCCAGCCAAAATTCAGTCCTTTACTTACATACTGATGTTTTAAACCAGTTAGTTACATACCCATATGGAAACAATAGTAGAGCCTCCACAGTCAAGACTACACTGGGATTCTTAATTACATATATAGTAAAGGCTATGCATGTGTTTTCTGGCTGAGAACAATGCTATATTTCAGCCTCAAGCAAGAATTTTCTCCAAGCCGTGGACCCCCAACAAAACACACTTTTTAATGAAAGTCCTGACACCACCTTAATTACAGTGCAGCAAACATTACCATTGTAATCCCATTTCATCCCCAGGCAAGGAGAGCATCCCTGGGGGCCTCCCTGCTTTTCTTTGCTAGTGACCAGTTTTGCAGAAACCGTCTTTGCCACACTGCATGTTTTTATTTAACCTCTACTGTGCTGCCTGGGGGAAGGTGCATGGGGAGCTGCTAGTGCTCATCTCCCCTTACTCCTTGCAGCCCCCTGTCATTCCTTGCAGGCCTGGGCCCGGAGCAGCAAACAGTACCCAGGGATGCCCAGCCTGCATCTGCCTCTTTGGCTTCCCCATAGCCCCTCTGCTTGTCTCCCATGGGAGCCCAGCAGGAGCCAAAATTCAGTTGCAGCCCTTTTTGTACCATGGGTTTCACTCTGACTTCTTCCAGCAGCTTCCAAGCTGGCCGCTTTGTATATGCCAGTGCCCAGACACAATCCCATTTTTTGCTAGCGTGCTACACTCCAGAGAAATACTGCTTTTGATCCAGTAATGCAGGGGGAATGGCTTTCCCTGTTGCAGTCCCTAATCCAGGTAGGTGAGAAGGACTGTGAGCACGCATGAGCAGCCTGCAGTGCGCCCAGTGGTAACACATTCCTTTGAAGCAGCATTGCGGTGTCTCCTGGCTTTCCCAGTCTTGGGATGGGTAGGTAAAATATGATTAGTTTCTCACTACCATATTGATTCAGTGAGTATGTTTTGCGTGGGGACTGCCAATATTCACTGGACAAATTTTCAAGGCTATTCAAAGCTGAGTTCTCTTCCTAGCAGAGATATTGGGAAATACGTATGTGCATATATAAACACAAGGGTATACTTGTGGTTCTTAACATTTTTTTCTCCTGCCTTCTTAAATCAAAGTAATACATCTGTATGGTCAAAAGAGCTAGAATAATCAATCTCTCCTTCCATAATTGATCTGAAAATCCTAATCAAGGCTAGGGAGAAATTAAACATAAGGTTTCTTGTTCTCTCTATAATGTTGTTAAGCAGTACAGTCTTCTATTATGGAACTCTTACAGTTCTTATGTACAGAGTAAAATGCAGCTGAGATGCTTCCACTAAAGCCAAATAAAAGCCCTATATCTGCTGGGAGGACGTTTCTGTTACCCTGTTCCCTTCTATTTACGGTCTCATATGGTGTTAATCACCATGGTATCTTACAGCTTTATAAAAATACAGTGCACCATATGTGATAAATCATTAATATTAAGAATGAAGATGTTGGATAAAAATATTCTTCATAAATATAATGCAGAAGACGTGCATTAATGGACATACCCAGACAAGCAGTCCAAGTAAAAGGAGCATGTTTATGAACACAAGAGATATGGTCAAAATCATTCCTTAGGTAATAATACTGGATCCAGTCACTGTATGTGAGTGTGAATGGTATACTCACTCCTGTCTTCCCTAACCTGTGCTGTAACACTAAGGCAGAAGAACTGAGTGCAGCCATATCCTGGTCTCTGCCTTGCACTGCAGAAGAGTGCCTGTCTGTCTTGCAGTGTTCAAGGTCATCAGTGAAAAGAAAACAATTTGCCAGTAAATGTAAAGTAAGATTATGCATTTATTGTTAAATAGGTACACATAATTACAATCTAAACATGAAGCATAATGAGGGACTATACTCCCCTGGGCAGAATGCACTGGAGTGGTCATAAGTTATCCTCCCAATTGGTAATCTCAGTTACATATTTTCTCATGTTTTTCATTTCCCACTTAGTTGCAGCCAGATCTGTTTTCTATTTATATTGTGTCAACACATAAGTAATTTTCTCTGTCATATCCTGCACTACTAAGTTCTTTTTCTTGATGGAATAGCAAAAGTTTTATATTTATAAATGGAATGCCTGTTTTGCTTAAGTACCACATGTAATTCCCTTCTCTAAGAAGGATTTTTATAATTCCTCCAGAAATGTCTTGGCAAGAACCAACCCACCAGTTGGTAGTCTGGGTCCAGCCTTTTGGGACAGAACTTGGGATCCTGATCCCTTTGGCCAACGGGCAGGAGGGCACCACAGAAAAATGCTCTAGTTTGTTTGAGAGAATTGTGCTGGTGTTAAGTATGTGCGGTTATTAAGCACCCCAGAGAGTTGCTTCCCACCTGTGGATTTTGCTATTCAGCACAGAATTATTTTGACAAGTGGAACATTCTTCATTGTGGATGGCTGTGGGGAAATATTATTCCTACTCTTCAAGTAAGATCTACTTAGTGATCCAGTAGACCTGTTCCGCCTTTACTGTATCGTATTGTGAAATGAAACCAAACAAATCCCAAGTGAACGGAGGCGTAACTTTGAGGCCTTCTTATCCACTTTCTACCTTCTTTTTCAGCTGCTTTCCACAGACAAGTTCAGATGCCTTGCTGAATAGCAGTAGAGCAGAGGAGATCTTTTGAGCTCTGTGTTAAGGGAAGTTCAGTTTTTCATCTCTGGGTACTCCCTGAAAAAACCTCTATCAAAATCATTGTATGGGGGTGGTGGATCCTAGCCATGAACGGTTCACAGCTTGCTTGCTGGATGGAACAGTGAGGGGTCTCCTGCAGCTTATCAGCATCTGGGATTGTTCAGCCTGGAGAAGAGAAGGCTCCAGGGAGACCTTAGAGCAGCTTCCGGTGCCTAAAGGGGCTGACAAGAAAGCTGAAGAGGGGCTTTCTGTAAGAGCATGTAGTGACAGGACAAGGGGGAATGGCTTTAAACTGCAAGAGAGTGCATTAGAGATAAAGAAGTTCTTTCCTGTGAGAGTGGTGAGACCCTGGCACAGGTTGCCTAGAGAAGCTGTGGCTGCCCCATCCCTGGCAGTGTCCAAGGCCAGGATGGGCGGGGTTTTGATCAACCTGGTCTAGTGGAAGGTGCCCCTGCTCATGGCAGTGGGGGGTGGAACTGGGTAATTTTTAAGGTCCCTTCCAACTGAAACCATGAATTCTGTGATATTAAGATATGATTTTATGAGGAGAAAATAATTATTTTCTTACTGGGTTGTGCTGTCTGTATATGCATTTGTATTCTTCTCTTACAGTTTTTGTACTATTTCCTTTGGTTAAAGGTTATTCCAGGGCACCTACAAAGCAGTGAGATACTCTGTTTCTACAGATGTGGCAAGCTTGAGCTAGGTTGTATTGGAGCATTCAAAACCTGTGTCCCATATGGTTTAGAAGCTTCAAATTAGGGATCTGCTTTTAAGAGACATGGCTGACATAAGACAAGAGGTCCTTGGCCTTGGTGAAAAGAGTGTGTAAGCCTCTTAGAGTCTCATGGGGTTTGACAGAGGACCCTTCAGTGTGGTTAGCATTTCCATGGGTACCGTTCCTCAGCTGGTGGAGCTCCTATTACCCAGTTTTGACTGAAACTATAGTATGATCAACAGAAACAAACACATGCTGTTCCTGAAGCTCAGCAGTTCTCAATCTGGTATATTTAACATAAATCAGTTTAAACTAACGGGGAAGTTTAATAGCCACATCTGTGACTCAGCAACTAGCACGTTTGCATCGGCCATCTCTGCAGGAAGGGGTCGTCTGCTAGAAAGGCAGGGATGTCACATCTTGCCACTGCAATGAAATCCATAAGGTTAGCAAGCGTGAGTCCCAGGAGTGGCCGTGCTGCAGTGCCCTAGTTTATGCAGATGCTTTGAACAAGCTAACTCATGTGCCTCTTAACAGTGTCGTTCCAGTAGCGTCAGCTGAGAATCCATCAAACTGGGGATGCTCCTGGGTAGTTAGTCCTAGCACTCCATGTCTCTATTGCTCTCCCTGTAGTAAGCCTGACTTAGCTCCTTTAAACCTCTGGCTACAAAAGCTGCAGTCTCTCAAGTCCAAAGAGACCCAAATCCATTTCCCATTTCACTGTATATTTAATCAGAGGCGTCTCAGAAGTTTTAGGCTGTAGTGTTTTCTTATCCATGTATACTCTTGCTAAGGGTTCATGTTTATTTAAGATTTAACTTTATGAGCAGTTTTCCTTTATCTCGGTATACACAATACAAACTTGGTCTGTTCCCTCAGCTTTTGCATTCAGCTAGTTTGACTGATCTAACATTGCTGATTTTCTAGTATAATTCAGCTTGTCTGAAAAGAAGGAAGACTGATGTTGGTTTAAATAAAATTCTGAGCTGCCTATGGAGTTTTATTGCCCTACATTTTTGGGTTGGTGTTTATTTTAAAAAGTAGGCAGAACTCTGACTTTAGATTTTAAGGAATGCCTACATTATGTCAGTGTTGCTAATTCTTTGAGTCAAGTCATTGTGGTTAGCCAATCTTGTTTTCTGTCTCTGTGGTAAGATTTTCAATCCAGAAGGCTAACCTCAATGCTCCCCCAAGAAAGCAGGCAGAGATGACAGTGCATTTCCTTCTTTGACCTCTGTAGTCGAGTTTTATAGAAAGATGCAATCTATCAAATTGGACCGAACACCAAATCACCTGCATGAGAATAAAAGGGTCAAACCTTGTTCCTCTACCAATGTGTGGAACAAAAATGTACTGAAATGCATTTCAAAAACGAATTTCTCTTTTAAGTTGTTTTTCTACTAAATTCCAACTATGAACTGCAAAATTCTATCATGCTTGTGAGTTACACATGGTTATGTATCACATCAGAACAAATCTACAGTTATATGGATTTTTGAGTTGTGCATTTCAGTACTGCAAGATTGTGCATATTTACTTGTCTTGAATTTCCTGAGTTTAATGATGGGGGGGAGGGGAATAATTATAATATTCTGATTTCTTTACATAATTCTGGCATAACATCCTTTCTTTGGGGAAAATTCGTTGCTCAGTATATGCTTCTGATACAGGGAGGGGAGGAGGAAGGTTTAAGGGAGATGCTCCCCTGCGTCAGTTTCTGCCTTCATCCTCTTTCCTAGCACTGATCCTAGTTCACAGTACAGAGTTACAGCTTTGTGTGAGCAATGCCAACATTGTAGCTGAAGGGGTGGGCAAAAATGCACCTTGTAGAGCCCCTGGACAGCCCTGCTGCCTTCACAGTGAGTGTGGTGCAGTGTGAGAAACAGATCTGTTCCTGCTGCGACAGCCCTGGGTTGAATCACTACTGGTGTGGCAAGGGCCACATTGCAGACCCTCAGCACCTCCTCTCGGTTTACAGAGGGGTTGTGTTTCTCCCTCCAATTAGCAACATAATCATCCCTGAGCGTGAACTAAAGAACTTGGTCCCACCCACATGGGACTGGAGGCTGTTTAGTGAGTGGAAGATACATACGATCAGCATTACGTCATATAAAAACTTTGGCTTGTCACCATGAAATTCACTTGCATGCTCTGCTTGTACCACTGGTGTTGTGCAAAGCAGCTGAAGTGAACTGGCCATTTGGACCAGGCTTAACTCCTACTTTAAATTGCAGGATTATCATGGTAGAGCAAGAGTATTTATTGTGCTGGAGCTGCCTCCTAACCTGGCCATTGTGCAGCCCTGGCCTTTTTCAGATCAGTGACAGATCAGCCCAGTGACAGCCAGTGGGTGCCCAAGAAAACTACCAACGAGAACCCTTTGCATGTGGTTGAACCAGTGAGTACTAGTACCAGTAGTACATTCTAATCCCTCTAACTGCAGGATTTCAAACAGCAGAAACACAGTTTGGAAACTAATAGTGGAGGGACAGCTGACCATTTTGTCACTGCTGCTACTTTGGCATTACTTAAGACTGACCTGAATTCTTGATCTGGCCAGTCTGTTGATTTATAGTCATAGTGATCTGTTAATTACTTGGCTTAATTACAGCCAATTTATTCTAGTGAAAGGTTTACCAATATGCAGATGTGTAAGTTTCCATGTTAGTCTTCACTGAGATAATTTTGAAGCATAAAAGGTATAGCAAGCAGTGTCTTGTAGCAAAGAATGTGGATCTTTACTGGTAATTTCTCAATACAGTATTCTTCACTTAGGCAGTAAATATTGTAGCTGCGAGAAACATCCTGTATTCTTCACACACATGCAATAGAGAACTGGAATCCCTCTCAATACCATTTCAGTCATGCACTTATGACCTGTACTTCCATAATACCTCTTTGCTGTGGTAATAGCACCAGGTGTACCGTCAGTACACCTACCTTTTCATGTTATCTCTCATAGAAAGATGCAGTTAGCAAATGGCATCAGGTATTAATGCAGAAGTGACCTTTTAATGTCATGCGCAGCTACATGAAGAAAGAACTGCCACTGAAAACTTCTGATTAAAGATAAAAGTAGTCAGGCTGTAAAAACATTAAGATAAAAAGTAAATCCATTTGCCCTGAGTTTCCCCTGCTATCCCACCTCCTACTCTAAATTGATGTTGTCAGCACTCATGATTTTATCACAAGTCTTGTGATGTTTGATGTTTCACTTACACTCTAGCTAGAAGAGTTGTGTAATGAGGTTAGAGACTCAGCTTTCCTCTTTCTTTAATTTAAAGTAAGTTTCTAGTCCTAATGGTTAGAATAAAAAGCTTGCAAGTGTGACCCAGGTGCACCCTAACGGCTCAGAAAACAGAAAGCAAAGTAAAAGAGCTCCACATTTATCATTTTACAGACAGGCTTGTGATTTTGAGGGTCAAATGGTAATTCTTGAACCTTTGGAGCAGGCGATAGCGGCTTGAAAAAAAAAGTGCCTGAACGAAGTACCACACTATGTTGCATTTTCCGAGGAAGCATAGTAGTCATTATATCAACAGTGATAATTCTCTTTTCAGACATGCATATTTTCCTGTTTAATTTGTTACATAGCATCTCAGGGTGCAGCTCCAGCCTGAGTGGGCTGGAGGGGACCATACTGATGGTATGGTTACTGATACGTAGCCATACTCCTTGGTATTGGAGAGATCATACTTCTTCTTTGTGCTAAGAAAGAGGGAAAGTCTTGCAGCACTCCTTAGTCCCCTTGCACACCTGTGCTTTAACATTTGTAAATCCAGGGATTTTCTGATCTCCAGTCTCAGAAAGTGATCTGCCTTTTGTAAGGGTCCAGCAAGAAGCTAGGAATGCCCCAACCCTGCCAATCCAGCAGCAAAGGAGAGAACCAACCAAGCAAATACAAAAATGTAAATACAGTAACACTGGAAATGTTTGAGTTGACGTAAGAAGGCCAAAATGTACCAAGTGTGGGGTTTGATGTACAGACCAAAAATACTCAGCTGTTGGCTTTGGAAAACCAAGCTCCCAACAGCAGCAATGCAGAGTTGAAGGAGGCACGACATTTAAATGGGGTTCAAAATCATCAGAGACTTAACAGTTTATCTATCACTAAAAATATGGATTATACCTAGAACTGAAAAGGTATCCAAAGCAATGAGCGGAGTCTGAGTGTTGTATGGGCACATTGGTCAAAACTTCTCTGCAGCCCACAGACTGGTGGTCCCAGAGGTACCTTTCTGCTTGCCCTACATTATTGTGTAATCCACTCTAGAGGTGACAGAACTACAGATAATTGTGGCAGTCTAATTGCAAAGAAAAGGTGGAAGTCTCCGAAACGCCACTACTACAGGAGGAAACTGATACATAGGGATGTCATGTTCCACAAATATAAATGTATGTGACAAACTAAAATTTGGTAGTATTTTCAAATAAGTAGTATTTGAGACTGAACTAAAGAAGCTCAATTGATCCTACACTGACTCTGTTATTAATTTGGATGTTGAATTGAGCAGTTATTTCCATGTTGCAATTTCCATGAGACTGCCACATTGCTTCTAAACTGCTTCCCCTGTAGAAAGCTGAAGAAACCATTATTGAATCTTGATCACTTTGCTGAGTGTTTCAAAGGGCACGTATGTTTTTGTGCATGATGACCCACTTTATTTAAGGCTATGGATTTTTATCGCCATATTAAAGCACTGTGAACAATCTGTGTCTTGCAAGAGGTGCATTTTTCAGCCTTAGGGACTTCTAAATAACTTGGAAAAGGAAATTTAAAATTAATTTACAGGGTTTGCCATTGGAGGAGGTTACAACTTTCTTCTGTTAGTTTCTGTGAAGAGGAGGTGCACTTTCTTTTCATGCTCCCTCTCTTGCTTTGTAGTGTTTCCCAGTTTCTTTCTAGCTCGATTATCTCTAATTACTTTCAAATATACCCAAATCATCATCTCTGTATTGAGATGAACTGTCTCTTATTCTCAGCTATGCAGGCCTAAGCTGCTGTGATGCCAAATTCAGGTGTATTTCTAGAATCTAAAATGCAAAAAGATGAAAAGATTGTCCCACCTGTATTTTTCCTGCTCCTACGTCTGTGGCAGGACGTCTGTTGCTCTGGCAGGACAATTTAATGCTTGTCGTGGATGTTTTTAAATAATGGGAAGCATGGTATAGCTCTATTTAGATAAAGCTGCACTCAAGCCGTTCATCTGACTTTGAAACTCCACGTTGTGTGAATTAAAATGCTAGAATCACCATCCTGTGAGTCTGTCTCCTTTTCTGCCTCACAAAGCATTAATTATTGTGGTCTTGACACTCTGTTCTGCCCTTTTCTTCTCTTTCCTCCTCCCCACTGTCACTCCCAATGGCTGGGGAATCTTACCAGTAAAGCAGTCCAGTTCATCTCCCAATAAAGGGCCATCAGCCAACACATTCCAGGCCTAAATTCATCTCATAAATACTGGTACAGGCTTAAATAAACGCAGGCCCTCAGTTAATGTACTAGATTTCAATGGAATTACATGGGGAATTAATTTTCCTCTGTCTGTAGTCTGAAAAACAATAAAATAGGGAAATGCTTAGAATCTATGGCTCAGCTTTCCAAACTGGTTGAAGGACTGATTCTTGCATGTTGCCCATCTGTGTAGACTATAGCAAGGTACTCCTGCTGTGCATGTCTTTTCTATATGAACGTATAATATGTTAGGCCTTACTGATAACAACAAAAGCACCCCTAGTTAGGTGGCAACTCAGTTTGTAAGTCAGCTTGTAGACTTGTATGGTTATTTGTGACACATCATGGCAGGTATTTTAGTATGTGTGTGTAATTTCTGCTATATGTGGCAACACCTATTGCTATACGCTTATCTCTTTGTATAATAACAAGAATTATCATTTATGTAGCACTTTACAAAGAGGCGTAGAAACAACAGTTGCAGGAATGAATCTGACAATGTCCAGCAGCATATACAGTTAGTCTGGCACATGTAATGCTCTGTTAACTCTGTGTCTTGTGACTTGTTATAGTACCTAAGTGAAAAGCCAAATATCAGGATTTTCTAGTACAACTAGATGGGAAGACACACAAAAAAGGAACTCGTGATGAACTTTTCAGTTAAAACTTCATTCCCTTTTCTTATTCCGTTCATTCATGTCCCATCCTTTCTGTCTGCACATTATATGCTGCTCTCTTTCTTTACCAACTTTTACCCATTGTCCTGTGCCTTTTCCTTCCCAGGTGAAACATCCCTCTTTTTCCTATTCATTGCCCTTAGTAGGTTTTCTTGATACAGTTCATCATTTCTATCCCTCACTTCCTCCACTCATCAATATCTTCGGCAGGAGTGATTGAAGCAATGGTTTCTGAAAGAGCAGACCATTCTCTAGAGTAGGATTTCTCTCTCTCTGGAGAAACACTACAGATCATTATCTTTCTCTCTCTGTTAATGGAGAAACAGAACATGTGTGAAGTCAGTTGATGATAACATAATAAATGTGTAGATGAAAGTCCTTTTGCTGCAAGAAGTGTCATACCTACAGGTATTTGATCTGACCCAAGCCTTCCTCCATCTTAGTATTCTCATTCCATATCTATGTATAGCTGATGTCTGTAGGAGCACACTGAAAATACAGATCTGTGCATTAATTAAATTAATGGGGGTTTAATGTGGAAGATGCATAAAAATATTTTTTTATCTCTTCCAGAATGAGCAGGACACAAATTGTCATAATTCACATGCTGATTTTTACCATGATGAAACTGAATCTGCCTAAGAGCTTTTTGCTGACTTCATGGATTGGTTAGGTCTGTTCTTGTAGTGGAAAGTGTTTGAACTGTAGCATTACCATTTCAAATTATTTTCTAACTGCTCACTGAAAAGAGAAGAAAAGAATACAATAGTCAGGA
>JBCJKH010036724.1:0-18293 GCA_039877255.1 Loriculus beryllinus | reverse complement strand
CAAAGCTCACCAGAAACTTTTCAACATGCATGTATTTTCACATGCTGTAAGCATTTCTGTTTGTTCCACAGACACTATTTTAGGAAATCCTGTGATCTCTCCTGTAATACAGGCCCTGTAATTCACTTTTGGTCCTCTCTTAGTAGGAAATGTACTTTTCTTTAAAGGTAGCATCATTGGGTAGCAGCCATTCATGGTAAAAGTTCAAGTAACCTGGAACATTCAAGAAAGAAAATGCAGGAATCTACAGATGATCTATTATTTATTACAATGTTTTAATATTCCACCCTTTTGAAACCAGTAACTCGTGCATCTAAGTTTTGTTGAAACCTGCATGAATTGGAAAACATGAAATTGTGATGTACATTATTATTAATGTGCTAAATGACATAACCAACATTTTTTGCCTAGAAAGTTCTTTGTGTTAAAAATAGCATGTCTTATTTTCAAGGGTTTGGTTAGAAACATTAATGCTTTTTGAACATTTTCTTGAGGCTCTAACAAGTTGTGCAGTGACAGTAAGCTATTTTAGATGGTCCAGATGGGGGAGCAGGGGTTGAAGTAACCCTATTACAATAACTTTTTTGAATCTCCAGGCAGCCTTCTGACTCTTTCACACAGCACAGTGAAATGAATAGTCACCAATATCTGTGACTGTAGTGGTTTGTTTAAAGCACGGGTGTCCATTTTATTAGTGTTTACTCTCACTAGGGAAGCAACTATCAGTGTAGGAACTAAAGCACCCAGATGCTCAAGTGCAGCAGTACAGGTGAGATGCATCAGGGAAGTGTCCTGTCCTGCTCTTGTGAGATGAAGTTATATTGACCGTGGACATAGGAGTGACACCTTCAACCAAGGTTGTGCTGGTCTGAAGTATGCTAGGGAGGAGCTTGCATGGATATCATGTGGGGAGCCAGTGCCTTGCCTCATTTTCTTGCCTTTGGTAATAAAAGGTGCAAGTCCATAGCTGCACTTTAGCATTTGGGTGCTTTAGTTCCTACACTGGCAGTTGCTTTCCTAGTGAGAATAAGCACTAATAAAATGGACACCTATGCTCTAATATGGGAACAGTTGTATACACAGCTGTCACAGCATCTGTTTGCTTGTCATGTCATGCCTGATCACACACTTCATGGCTAGAGCATGCAGAAGGCAATAGCACTTCACCTGTGATTAATAAGTACTAGAGGCCGTAGTGCTATCATGGGCATCCTTGTCTATTTGTGGGGTTTAACATAGATCACTCAATGGAAACACAAGTGCAGTGACCCAAGCTAGCTGTCTTTTTCCTACAGTCAGAAAAAAAAGTGTGTGTCTATCTCGAGAGGAAAAGAGGGAGTGAAGGCTGGCAGCTAAGTTGATGCAAACATAAGGAAACTGAAACATCTGCTGCTCTACCTTTAACTTCAGAGTTCGTTTTCTGTTGTCTTTTACCTGATCCTTTAGAAAATGGGGCACAGAAGTCAGTTTGCAAGCCAGGTAACAAAGGATTTTATGTAAACTAAGTAGGATGATTTTCAGAGCCTTTTCTGTCACAAAAGTGGTGAGTTCAGTCTCTGACAGTACCATGAATGGAGTCTTATTTTCGTTATGAAGGCTTATAAATCAGTATAACCATAAACAAAGAAATTAAATGTCAGGAATTATTCCTGACCTAGAAACCCGATTCCTTTGTCTTAAATCCTTTGCTTACCCCCTAGACAACACCTGTTTCTCTTTGCCATCCAATGAACATAGGTATAGCGATGTATTCACTAGTGCTGCACAGCATTTATCACTGCTGATGTTTCCATTACATGGGAGTACATGACTTTTCACTTTACATTTAATTAGATGGTTTTATGGTTTTATTATGAGATAATTAATCTGTCAGAAAACAACTAGAGATTGGATATGAAATCTTGGAGGTAAACCCGCTTTTCTCAAGCACTATTTATATTACATTTATAGCCTTTCATTTCATAGGTAATAACTATGTACTCTAACAGTGAATTCATTTGGGACAGTTGTGTTATCAGATACAGTATTAGCTTTTTTCACCTACTGTTCTGTCTTAATTTCTTTCTCACAGTGACAATGAGAAGTTTGTCTGTTTAAGCAGCTAGATTAATTATTTTCAGCTGCACATGTGACTGGTGCAGTGCTTCCCAAATGGCACAAAATTCAGCAGATTTGTGCTATCACTTTTTCAGTTGTGCTTCAGAAGTGCTATTTTCTTTTTAACTTTTACACCTGGAGAGCATGTCATTCTCTTCTCAACAGTTGTGTAAAGGCAAGTACTAGTCTTGTTATCTAGAACCTGAACTAGCGAGAGAGTAAATGTGACATTTCATCTCCTGGGTTGTGGAATATTCATTTCCTTCAGACACAGAATTCACTACTGTTCTGCTTTAAGACAATGGCAAAAATCGTCAAGTAAAATGAAATTTTGTTTTAAGTTGGACCAAATTTATCCCTGAAGCAATCCAGAAGAAAAGGTTGTGTTATACCTGAGCTGACCTTATTACTTTGTCATTAATCTGCTTTGTTATGCCTGAAGAATCATGGGGGTCCCAGAACTGCTGGTAATCTTCTCTGCCATATGTGTGGGTAATATCTGAACACAGCAGGATAAATTAAGAATAGGCCCATCCTTGCTTTATTTCTTGTTAATCAGCCCATTAATGTTATCTGAGTGTGGTTTGTAAGGATTAACATAGATGATATTTGAATTGCCATAGTGATTATTCCTTAAAAACTCTTTATTAGCATGAATTTTGAAACTTAGAAATAAATTGGTACTGAAAGTTAAAAAGCCCTTCAAATGCAAAGAATAGAGTTATCCTGCCAATAGAAAGAAACAACTTGAATCAGGGGTATGTGAAATGTATTTTGTTGTAGTTTATTTGAATCCCAAAAGACAAACTAAAGTCACAGTGTTGGCTTAGGAGCTAGAGTACTTCTTGATGAGGCAGCAGAGCTCTTAAATCATGGCTCAGTTTGAATTGAAGCTGTATAGCTTTCCTTTTTTCTTTTTCTTTTCCTTTCTTGTAAACATGTCTTTTGTCTGATTTACAAAGAACATGTTTTACAGTACTCCCAGCCACACTCTGATCTGGCTTGTCCTCTGCACTCTTATTTTCTATTGTGAGGTTTCAGTCAGATGCATTTAAATTCGAGAGATGTTTAAAGGGCTTTTTTTTCGTGGGCTTTTCTTTTTTTTTTTTTTTTTTAGAAAGAAATCCTATGACTGTCATAAAATATCGTGAGCAAAATGACCCAGGATAAGCAGTTACTATCCATGGGCAGGGATGGATCAATAAAAATATGCCTCCTCTGGAAAAGACGGCACCTTCTTTCTCTTGTAAAGATATGCCAAGAAGAAATACATAAACAATATGTCTGTAATGTGATGGAAACTAAACAGAAAAAAACGCCTGTTACATGATTAGAACAACTTCATAGCATTAACGTTATTTGCCGGTGTCGTGCCAAAATTCTTGTTTTTATAGAGCATTGCATATGAAAATTTCTACAACTTTTTCACTGTGATTGGTTTTGTTATATTCATAAAAACAGTGCTTTGGCATCATGCAGGTTAAAGGCTTTCTCTGCCTTTTCAGTTTTGTAATTGTTTACAGGAATATGGTGGAGACTTTATAGTGATGAGTACATTGTGACGGCCCAGTGCTGAGAGGGGAGGAGAGGATACAACTGCAAATTGCAGGGGGTGTTGGGAGGGGGAGATTCCTGCTGAGACCTACACCTCCCTCTCATCACATACACCCTTTGCAGGGAGGGCAATAAGTTGTTCTGCCGTGCCTAGCCTCACTGGTCAGAAGTTTCATGTCCCTCTGCAGACTTTGACCTGAAAGCCTCTAGGAAGCCTCAGCCAGAGCGTGAGGGGAACTTTAAAGCAGCTGCTGTTACAGGATACATATAATTACCCACAGTTATTCAGTCCTGTCTTGAAGCTCGTGTGGACAGCATGGGTGTAGGTTGGAAGGTCTGTTTTAATAAGCTTCTAGTTTAAATGTAGAAGGTTTTTAGCAGTTCATAACAATCAGCTTGTTTCTACAATAGAGTGTCTCAGATTATTTTTCACTTGCACTGATTTTCTTAGAATTTTGATGGGCTAGAAAAAGCGTGAAAGTGAAAAATAGCACCAAACTATGGATGAGCCTTTTTGCAGAGGGTCTTATCTGCTAGAACAGGTCCTGCCATTCTATATCAAGCCAGGAAGCAGAGTTATTAACTCCTGCAGTTCTGTACCATGAAAGAAAAACCTATGAGAAACTTTGCTTGGAAACACAGTAAGACTGTACCTTCATATTTTATTTTGTTATTTAAAAATAACAATATTTCAGTTGGAAAGCTACCAGTGCCATGAAACTTGAAATCAGATCTTATCTGGATATTTGGTTTGTGTTCTTTCTAAAGGTAGCAGTTTCAGCAGCATGTTATAGCATACCCTATCCTGCAGTGATTTGGGAGTATTCATTTAGGAATAAATGCTCAAATAACTAATTACCTTTTGTACCAATGTATGAAGAATTTAGTCACTGGTAATCTCTGGAAGTATTAATCTAGCCTGATACAATTTAGTTTGTAATATCTGAAAGCAGCACAGAAAATATAGCAAGACATATTACAAGAGCTTTGTATTCGCATTGATCTCTAAGGTAAGATTTATTTTAATGTATTTTTGCATCCTTAGAACCAGGCATTTGCTCTCATTTTATCCTATAACATGTCAGAGATGTAATACTTCCAAGAGAAAGATGGCAGATTGTCAACTACTGAGGATGGTAATTTGGGGATGTAGCATTTTTAAGGATAGAATTATAGAAGAAGAGCATGAACTGCCCATGGCAAAGAACGCTCTTAGGTATTGACTACATAATAAGCTAAACTGAAATTCTTGTGCTCTTATTAGAAATAAGAACATTATTATGGTGTTTAAAACAACCAATTAGCAGGACTGCTGTTGTGAGTAGGTTTTAGGCAGAGGGTTGCATCCATTGTTGTTCAGGACACCAAATGAAAAGTACACCAAAAATGTCTGAGAGGTGTCTTTAGTTGTCAAGTAGTAAGATTGGACTGTTGATGACTGAAAAGCGTCTTCTCAATAAAAACCTTTTAGGTTTAGATATTTTAATTTTTGCATCCTGGATATTTGGATTGAATCCACTGTTGGTTTCATTTGGGAAAAAAAAAGGTTATAAAATGTTCCAGCAGTTTGTCGAAAGAAAAGAATCTGTATTATTCTGAATTGTATACTCATTGTTTTCAAAAAGCTAGTAGGATTTTAACTGTCTAATGGCTCTAAGAATTAATATCTCTCAGATAAAAATTATTTATTTCCATAAAGAGCAAATGAGAGTGCTTTTATGTAATGTACCTCAGTTTTGGAGGCTCTGACAAGGTTGGTAACTGTGCTGCCATGTGCTTTCTAGCTCATTGGAACTAGCTCATTGGAACCGTTTCAGTAACTAGAACATGATTTATTCTGTGACAAATATCTGAAGTACATTTCTAATGTCCCTTAGAGAAATTACTTTTAAATTATCAAAGCTATAAAATTATTTTAGCTATTGGCCCATTAATTCCATTGTAAATGTCTTCATTACTCCATGGTGTCTTTATAAAGTTTATAGTAAATCTGACTCTTGAGCTAAAGTTGTTCATATTTATTCTGGGATCGTACTAAAACATTAGTCTTTGTCAATATTCATCAGTGGTATTCATCTGAGAAGCCTGATGTTACAGGATATATAATTATCCTGTATAAGATATAATATATCCTGTGTAAGACATCTTCTTTTAGTGAGAATTTATTTTTTATTTTTTTTTTATGGATTTGGAATTACAGAAATAAAAAATCCTCCATAGAATAGAAGGAACTTTTGAAAAGTGTAGAAAATGCTGTGAGTGACAGCACATAAATGTATATTTATATTTAAATGTATATTTGGCAGTGTTCAAGGCCAGGTTGGACAGAGCCTTGGGTGACATGGTTTAGTGCGAGGTGTCATGATCCCCATGGGCAGGGGAGTTGGAAATTGATCGTCTTAAGGTCCTTTCCAACCCGAACTATTCTATGATTCTATATATCCATACAAAGATTATAATGACAGGAATCCATCTAGTGACCTTAAACATCTGTGAGCTGTGTTTTCAGTGGAGCTTATTGGAAGGGGAAAATTGACATTTCTTAGCTGCTTTGTAACTTGATGAAGCTGATCATTTGTGGCATTTCTTTCACCCAGAAACTTGTTGACAGTTGTCTCAAAAGTTGTATCAATCTGTTGTTATACCTGGAAAAATAAATGCCTTGGCAGTTAATTGCAAAAAAGCAGCATAAGGTGACTCTAAGATGCTGATTTGAGATAAGGTAAAAAGTATACTTTTTTTTTTTGGACTTTCTGTGAAAAGGCTCAGTGCTGTTAAGATTAATGGCTAAAGGAAAATTAACACAGTGGTTTTGTGCTGTTCTTTACAGTTGATAAATCTTCAGAGTTTGGGGAAAAGCATTCGTTTTTATGTTTATTAAAATGTGATAGTTACATTTCATAGAACAAATATAATTGTAATGGCTTGAAGCATGGTTGACAAGTGTCTTTGTAAATTATAATTAATACCTAATAGATTCCCATAAAAATTTTATGTAGAGTTCAGGCAAATATTTCAAACTGCTTCACACAGTTGTATACATACTGCTACAATGAGGAAACTCAAAGAAAAGTGACTGAAGGCCAGTTTAAAGATATGATGTGTTTCATACTCTACGAAACCTCTCAAACCTCTCAGTTCTGAAACTAGAAACTGAACAGCCTCCTGAAGCTCTTCTCTGATCTTATACCACAGGAATATATTGTCTCCCCTGAGAATATAAAGCCACAGAGGACGTAAACATTACACTGAAGAGTCTGACAGTTGAAAAGACATTTATTAGTCTTTCAGATAAGTCATCATTTTTCTGGAGTGAGATACATAATGACATTTATTTCATGATCACAAACCAGGCCTCATTTTGAATATTGAATTTAGACTAAAAAGATGATGTCTCATACATATGAAGTTTATTCGTTTTAGAAAGTAAATGTAATGTATGCCCCAGCCTGCTAAGAAGCTGCGAGCTCTTTTTGTCCAAGACATAGCCCTCCTATAAATAAATAAAATAAAAAAATAAATACTTTTAACCCAGTCCTTGTCCTCTGCAAAACCCAGTATAGCCTTGGTTTTTCAGTATGTCTGAAAGGTCACTGGATTGAGGATGGTTTTTATTATGCTTTGGGTTATTGAACACAACATAAAAAGCCAAGAAAATATTTTTACTTTTAATGGGTAGAGTACCTAATTAAGAGAAAAATTAAGCTACAGAAATGCAGGTATACACATTGACACATCCAACAGTAAAATTGATCCAACTTGCTAAACCTGTACACATTTCAGACCCCAGACTTGAAGATTTTGAACACTGTATTCCCTTACCCCAGTGGGATGCTAGGGAACCCATCATCTTGCAAGAGGCAGGATTAGATATTGCAATAATCTTCCACCCCCTCAATATTTACATCCTAATATTTCATTATCCTCCCAGCTCCGCAGCCTTCTCTAGTATACAGGGAGACAGATGGCTCAAAAGATTACAAGCTATGGAGATTTGGTGCTGCAGACAGGTCCCTTGGTATTCTAAGAAAATTAACAATTTACTTAAACAGCTCTGTCAGATGCAATCCTCTTTACCTCATTTTGTCTCCTGCTGGCTCTGTCTCACATAGGATTGCCTGCACATAGATTCACTGGTTACAGATTAATGATGAAGGAAAGACGAGAAACATAGTCATGAGCTGTGGGTGCAATGGACAAGCATGTGAGCATAACTGGGATAACAGGCCAAAAAATATCACACTACTTATTTTTGTGCTGTCTTTATGCAAGTGTTTTCTCTTTTGAAGCTAGAATAGATTCTTGAATGTTGAGCAGCTCTAAAATAAGTCTAAGGATTGTCTGTATCACAGGGGTCCTAAGGAACTTCAGATAAGGAGAGAACCAGCCTGACTCCACCCTGCAGAACACATCTGCTGCTGCCTGACTTGTCCCTTGTGGCCAACAGAGCTGCTCACTGACTGGTGCACAATAAGTACCCATGGGCAGGCACACAGTCAGCAGGTGGTTGTTTCACACAGAAAAATCTTACTCTTCATTGATCGTTGCAGGACTGTGCAGTTTTCTGAGCTGGCCGGGTAGCCAAATTAAAGATCTGGTTGTTGTGGGAACTGTAGCTGTGTACTGATGAGGGGGCACTTACAGGATGGGATGATTTAGCCACATTGCTTGGTGTCACAGGTGAGGAACACATTCTCCCTTTCCACTTCCTTTTCACTACTGTGTTGCAGAAGTCTTACCCTGGCTACTTTGTCAAAGGGAAGGATGATCATTTGCTGTCTTGTAGTTTAAATTTGATGCCAGAGGTAAATAAACATGCGTGCTAACCAAAGCTCTTATATCCAGTATGTGACAGTTCATTCAGATGGAAGGCAGTCACTCAACAGCAGAGTCTGCTTTCCACCATGAAGCATGCTGAGAAAGCAAAGCTGTATCTAAGGGTCTCACCCAAGTAAAACCTCATGGTTCATACTTCAGCGCTTGGCTTTGGCAGAGGCACGCTTGCTGGCTGAAATCTCCTGTTTCTCTGCTTTTCTGAGGAATGCAGATTGGTGATTCAGCAGCAGGCATGCAGCAGCACTCAGGAAGTGTAAAGCTGCAGCCAGTTACTCTCCAAAACCTGAGCAGGTGTCTTATAAAAGCATGCAATAAAGTCAGCTCTGTACAAAAATAGAAACTGGGATGTGTGCTTTTCCAGATCTGCTTACTATAGAAGTTCTCTTTAAAAACAGCTCCGTTCCTCTTTTACTTAGCAAAACAAATACAGTTTCAGTAACCTTCATCTGTCATGTATTGTAACATAGCTTTTCTGAGCATGAGTGACTATAATTGTACATTCTATACAGTTTGTCAACAGTGGATTGTATTTGCTTGTTACTGAAAATACTACACCTAGGTCACTGTGGGATTGCATTTGCCTTTTTCACAAATGATTTACAAGGGGTGTATAACTATCTTGTGATCTTCCCATACCCTGTCTTTTTCTACCCCATCACTCCAGGTAGAAATGTTCTTGGTTAACAGCATCACTACTCCCTTTGAATTTTCCACTGTTGAATTTCTGATTGTTCCTATAACTTTTCTTTTTTTCATTATCATCTATAATTTCCTTCATGATATTTGGAGTAACTCCAGGAATTACAGTTCATTCCTCTTAGGTGCCATCATTAAATTTCATTTACGTACTTCTCCCTTTTCTATGACAACCATTACTGCAAACATGAAACAACATCTG
Organism: Loriculus beryllinus; assembly: GCA_039877255.1. Lineage (NCBI taxonomy): Eukaryota > Metazoa > Chordata > Aves > Psittaciformes > Psittacidae > Loriculus > Loriculus beryllinus. The sequence goes on along the minus strand of JBCJKH010036724.1, from coordinate 8,908 downwards.
TTACCACACAGGTCTTCGGGGAAAATCAGCTCCAAGGGAGTCTCCAGTCCAGCAGTTCTGTTTTCTGCATAATACAGTGGTGTCTCTCTCCACCAGTCCCATGACCATTTGTACGCCTTAGCTGAACTAATGATTTCTCATGTGGCACCACCTCCAAATGCCTTAATCAGAAGCATCTAATCTTTTATAATTCCCCTGTCAAGCAAATCAGTTCTGCCAGGTAGTTTGATGACTTGATCTGACATAAGAGTTCTGTACAAAATCAATGCAGATTTTTATCCTATTTCCTATGTTTTTGTGTGGTTTTTAACTTTAATGCATTTACATGGGTCTAGTCCATGTTTCATCCTTTTTTACCAAATGCTTAATGACACCTCCTTTACTTCATTTATTTTATTTGTATACAGTTGAAAATCCTCCAGCAATCTTCTTAACTACCTTTGCAATACTAGTTACACTTTGCTTTTGTCAATTCTCTGTTTGATCCTACGTTTCGCAGCCTTTAAGTACCTTTTTCCTGCTGATTAATGTTGTTCTAATTCACGTAGTTCTTGTTAGTTGTATTCTTAGTTCTCCCTTCTAATGGTTTCTCAGGAGAAAGTTCTGGAGCATTTTCTTATTGAGTTCTTTTTCATGACTTCTCTTGAGAAACAGGGTCTAAATGGTTTTCTCAAAGTTGTCGCATGGAAAACAGAAATGTCTTTAATCTCTACATGGCATTACAGAAGGCAAAGGCAGTTTTCTACAAATGTATGCACATACCCTTTCTCATGTGGTTTTCCATATCCAGTTTGAAAAACTCGTTCAAAGAACACTGAACTTCCCACAACTGTTTCTTCATTTCAGTCTGTGATATGCTGAGAGGTTTCCTATTCATTCTGCCCGTAGGAGAAAACTACTTGCACTACAGATAATAGTAGTTACCGTAATAAAAGTTATTTAGGATGAAGTAAAAGAAAGTTTTCAGCAATTCTATCAAAGATCCACAAGCCTAAATTTATATTATTTCTTTCTCAGTAATTGCCCCATAGATGGCTATTGCTAAAGCAAATAATTTATGATGGTAAATATTTCAGTTCTTAGCTGCCTTGTATCATGTTCAGTCCTTTGTACTTTTACAAAGGAAGTTTAACTGAAGTTGTCCACAAACTCTCAGTTGTCCACCCACTTTTCTCACCAGTGAATATTAGCTTCAAGGCTATAAAGAGTCAGACACAGTCTCATTTTAGGCCCATAAAAAAAAAAATTAAAAAAAAATCCCAACAGTATGAGTCAAGGAACTATTTTAATTTAGAAAAAAAAGAAAAAAGGTAAAAATCCTTTCAGCGTAGCAATGTCCTAAACTGAACTGTTTAAAACCAAGTAGCAACTTAGCCTCAGAAGACCAGGTTTGGAGGAAGAGACACACTTCTCTGACAAAAACAAGAGGTTGTGGGAAATCTTTGACTACAGTACCAATAAATCTTGCATCAAAGCATAAGTTTTCTGCACTAATTTTCACTTAACAGGCACATCTCCTTTCCATGAGCGTTAATGTGTGTATAAGTCTTATACACTTAAATATCTCTGGCATCAAAAGGTCCTTATAAAACCAAGAATTTTCCCTTTGACATTTCTCTCCACCCCAAAACCTACAAAAATCAAACACTTAATGACTCTCTATTAGACAGTATAAAAAAGTTCTCAATTTATAGGATGTCTTGCTTTCCCTTAGATTCTCAGAGAGCCCTGGTTTTAATTTGGCAGCTCTCAGTGGTCTCTGCAATACAATTCAGCCATTCACTATAACGGCCACCTTCCCATATGAAAATATTTCCAAGTACAAAAAGTCTTGGATATAATTTTTTAGAGAAAAACATTTAAAAATCATAAATCGAGACCAAAAATGTTTACTATCTCAGATTGTCCTCTTTTTCTCTTCCCCATCTATGTCTAAGAAGGAAAACACAGGGAAGTTGGTGCCACAACTGATCACATTGGAATAAAATCTGTTAAAGTCAGCTGCCTTCCAGCAGCCATCACTTTATAAGGGAGGAGGAATCAATAGCTATCAATATTCAGGTGAAACAAAAACTTCTCCAACAAAAGATCACTGAATATTCACAGATTATACGATAAGACTAGCTCTTACCATGTTTGCTGTGTTCTGATTGTAGGAAGATCTCCAGAATGAAATTGATCTTTTGTTTCATAATGTATTAAAAAGGCGATGAATAAAACACCTTCCTTCAATGTCTTTTGTTCTCCATACTACCTTTTGATAAAAGCTGCTTGGTGCTTTGGGCTCCAAAACTTTAGGACAAGAAAGATGCAGAAAAGATTAAATTAATCTTATTCAGAACAATAATAAAAGCTCATGGGATGAATATGTCTCTCTCTCAATCCAAGCCTGTTTGTCTGTCTCTTCTGCTGTCTTTGCCTGCCTTCTTGTATTAATAGTAGTAGCTAGATGTAAGTGGTTAGCATCCTGATCTCTGAAGCACCTTCATACAGCTAAAGATTTTCTAGCCTCCCTATGGGTTTAGCAGGCCCAGTGCAGAAGTTAATGGAATTGAGTATTAAAATCACAGAAGGAGTTTTGAAAATCATAAGAAGGGTGATCGGCACCAACCCAAGGCTGCTTTTAGCTTAGAGAAAAGAGAGGATAGTCAACAAGTGCAGTCCTGAAAATTCTGCAACCCAGATACATACTGAGTATCACTTAGTAGTGGCCTGGGACAGTTTACTTTTAATTCTTAGCACAAACGTCATTAATAAACTTTAATTCCTGAAATTTAATACATTATTCTGAGGTGAAAAGTCGAAGTACATCTTTCTCTTAGAAACAACAAGAATGTACAGATTTGAGTTGCCTAATTGGACTGGCGTCTTTTTTAGTAACTATACGGTAAGTGCCTGGATAAGAATGAAATATGAAAAGTGTGGTTGCTTTCTTTCAGGCTTGTAGGTATCAAAGAAAATGTGAAGTTTGGAGCATAATTCTGCCATAGAGAGATGCAATTCCACTGAGATTGTTAACAGCTGCCGAACTGAAAGAAATCTCATTGGTGACCTGGAATAAAAGGTCAGACAAGGTCAAATCAGTAGGAATTCCTGAAGCCACAGGCAACCAGAACAAATGTGATTCCTCTCTTTGTCATGCAACATGAATGAATTGAATGAAGAGTAATTTTGAACTCTCTCTATGGTACATCATGGTGTACAGTATGCCTAGCAAGACCAATGCAGTAATATTCTGCATGATGGTTACACAAATGGTGAGTTGTGGATGAATGAAAACAATTTAACAGCACATAAATGTGAGATGATGTCCAGCAACCCTTCAAGGGAAATCACCATGACATTAATCTGAAATTTGCTTGGAGCTGCCATAATAACTCTGTGGTATTCCATGAAAGAAAGACTAACTTTTTTCATTTTGGAGGAAGGTTTGTAATATCTAAATTTTATATTCCTATAAGATTCAGCCATAAAATACAAATAGAGTATAAAAATACAAAAAGATAATATGCAGACATGGCACTGTGTTTCTGAGGCTGATCAGTTGGGATGCTTGGAATCTGTTCACAGATATGTTGCCTTTCCTTAAGTCTAAGGTTTAAATTTGAAATTGATTCCTCCAGAAATGCAGATCTAAAGCAAGACTCTTTCCAGCAAGCCTGGGACCCCTGCACTATTATTTAGATGGGTCCTACACTTCAAAATGATTGTCAGCTTCACCACCCACTTTTGATCAAAAAACTCTAGCATCCTCACTGAGTCACAAATGAGGGGGACAACCATAAGCATGTCAGCCAGGATCTTATTTATGGGGAGAGCTAGGGACATATTGGGCAAAAGTTTCATATCAAGAACTGTTCTGAGCTAGGGCTAAGGTTGAAGAGCAGGAGATGTTCAGGTTCCCTCAAGACTCAGGCTGTCACCAAGTTGCTTATCAACAAGAGGGCAAGAAGGATGAGCAGTAGGTATTGCACTGTTCAAACTCCTCATGTAAGATTTGATAATTGAGTATTTCCTGTGGGAACACACTGGTAGCAATAGTCTTAGTGTATGTGACCACACTTTATGGGAAAATATTTAATTGAATCTCGTATGTGCCAATGATTAGAGTCTGTCATGTTGCTAAGAACATGTGGAGTCCCTGGCCTTTCCGTCTCTTGCCTTTCTGATCTTAGTGTGCAAAGTGGGTCAGGATTGTTGTCACAGGAAGACTTATGAACTTATTGACTCCAATGGCAACTGCAAAAAATTATATGAACTTATTTATGTAAGCTGGTTTATGTATCTATTCATTCTTACGTTTTAGTTATTTCACTTGTGCTTCTAAACTTACACTCTGAAAATCAGAAGTCTATTAATGAGAAAAATATGCTGGGAATCGTGGTGGTTTATGTCAGCATTAGCACGCTGGAGATGTTGGATTATAGAAAGTGTATAAAAGATTTTAAAGAAAGAAGTGACAGAGTTTTATATTAAGTAATTCAGCTTCTCTTGGAACCACAGAGAATTGACACATTCTTTGCAGATGTTTTAATAAGAGCATTAGTGAAGCTGAAGCCTCATCAAATCAAGTTGCTGTAATCTTACTATTGGCTTAAATATATCATATTTCTCAGCTTTATTATCTCTCTACAGTGAAAGACCCTATTCATGCTATGACAACAAATATGTCTGAACACCATGGCTTTAGGAGCCAGAGATAAACAAATATCAAGAATTTAACTACTTACCTATCTACTATCAGCGTTGCTTTGTACTGGATGGATGTACTTTGGTGGATGTGTGGATCTCTTTCTTGTGTCTTGCTAACAATCTTTTGTGAGCTCTGGAGCTTTCAGCTGTATTACAGTTCTCACCTCACATCCCACCAGGTATTTGAGACACACCTGTGTGTTACTCTTTATAAGTTGAGAAACCTGCAAGAATCCAAATTAACATCTTGAGACAATTGTGGAGCAAGATTGTAGTCACAGTTAGTACTGACGAGTGCCTAGTGACTAGTGTAGTACAAAGGGCATTGGCCATGCACCTGCAATGCTTGGGACTTTGCTAGCTGTTTGAGCAAAAATACTGTGACAATGATCAGAGCAAAGAGGATGGAGAGCATACTTCATACTAATTATAATAATTTATAACTTGAAGTTGTTCTCCTGTTAAAATCTCAAAAGCAGAATATTTTTACTTTCTTATAAATTATTCACAGCCATTTGCTTTGCTTCACGACAAGTAACTTTGCTTCTCTTCAACCTGAAAGAACAAAAGTGTTGACCCAGTTATGCCTAACAAATAAAATGTAGTAAGAACTACAGTTAGGGATTGGTAAAATAATCTTAATGTAAGCAAGAAATAAAGCTTTAATTATTACTTTTCTTCCTGTATCGAGTTTGAAATTGGTAAAGGTATTTCATTTAGAAAAGAAGAAAATGGACTTCAAAGGGAAACTGCTTAGAGAAGGGTAAGGTAACGTCTATGGAACATGCTCAACGTTTTATTTATTTAAAAAAAAATTGTTTTAAAAATGTCCTAAAACAGAACTTAATCCCTAACCAGTTTGTCAGATTCTCATGTCCCATCTGCAGATTCTCTTCTGCAGACTGTGGCCTTTGTCATGTGTTGTGGTTTTCTGATGGAGTACTGAGGGCAGCATATTGAAATTCGGAAAGTATATACTGTGTCATGTTTTATGGGTTAAAAAATGCCTGAGTGGAATTTAGAGTACTAGGTCTAGAACTGGATCTACTCAGCCCCAGACTAAAAAAAATTCTGAAAACTAAAACCAAAAAAAGTCTTCATGGAAAAACTGTTCACTTTTTAACCTCCTGGTGTAATCGGTGTTAATGTATGGGATGGTTTTCATGTATTGATTGCATATTCCATTGAAAGAGTCTCAATTGCTAATGGAGGTCAAAAAATCACTTCTAAGGCATAGAGATCAAGACATTAATAATTATGAGACTTTCATAAAATTTCTAAAGCCATAGTTAAAACATCTAATGGGCAACATTAGTTTTTCAAAAAGCTTGCACTTAAAATTCCTACTAGGATCAAGGATTTAGGTTTTATTATCTGAAGTGCTTCAGAAACTGGTAGTAAATAGCACTTCATTAAACTGATTAAATAAGAAAATGCTTGTTTACATTATTCTATAAAGAAAAGAATCCCACAATTTTTTTAATGTGAACTGTGTTTGCTCTTCGAAGGAGTTAACAGAAACATGGTGCTGAGCAATTTCTTGTCTACTTATTGGAGACAGTCATGATCATATTCAAGATAAGAGGAAGGGGTTGTATATAAATAAATGACTTGCAGCCCTAGTTCATACATTTTAAATTAGCCAGATGCATCTACTTTTCATTTTTCTGCTACCACTATTCTCAGTATTTGAAATCAGTGTTAGTTCATAACTCAGCTCCCAGCATGCTCGAACTGCTATGTAAAGACAACAAAAGACTGGGGGGTTATTCTCCTATTTGTGAGATATGCTCCATTGTTATATCTCCTAGTGCTCATAAATTTCTTTTTTGGCTAAGCGTTTTGCTGAGTTTGTCCTATATATAGTACTTTTCAGTGGTTTGGTAATGTCCATTTAAAACATCCAGGCAAATCTCTTCCTGCCTGCAATTTAAAAGAATACACTGGAAAAACTCTGAAGTGATCACTGCTCTGTGTGTTGCCTATTTACTTTGGATATCGGACCTAAACTTGGCTGTATTTATGGCTACTTTCTTAGATGTTTAGAAAAGTAGTTGTTGGACAGCAGGGAACCATTTCACTTGCAGCTGTTTATTTAGTATTTATCATTTTAACAGGTCAGGAAAAAGAACTTTTTCCAACCTTAGTTTTTACAAGAATTTCCATTCAGTACAAGCTATCAACACCTTCACCACGTCAGAAATATAAAGCTGGCTTCGTTCTCCTTACCTCATAATTTATAATGATGTTTTGGTAACTGGTAATCTCAGCATGTGCAATGGAGTCCATCAAGACAGTCATGTACACAATTAATAATGCACATAGTGGTTCTGAAAACGATTTTAACATCAGGATTCTCAACTGTATTTTTAAAACATAATTTCTCTGTATAGAACAATGATAAGTAAAAGTGAAAATTGGGCTGTGCTAATATAGAGTTGTAAGCCTTTTAGCTGCATTTGAAACCTTAGGAATTATCTCCAAAAGAGGAAGGCATAAATATCTTCTTTATTTAAATGACTGTTACTTGATATTCTGATACGGAAGAAGTTAAAGGTTTGGGTTTTGGCTTTTGTTTAGTTTGGGTTTTGTTTTCTTTTATTTTCCCAGTTCTTTACTGATTTGTTCACACTGGCTTAGATGTTGCGTTTTTCCTGTGAGAAACCTGTGCGGGTTTCCTGAACGTAGGAGATTACTACTGCTTAGGGAGCAACATCACAGATGCAGTGAAGATAAGTGGATTTGTGACTTGATGATCCCATTGCTTCTATACTCCTCTTTTTAAGTAAATGAAAAAATTCATCTGGATAAAATTAAAGTTGAAGAAGGAAGAGTTGAAATAATATTTGAGAATGGGATCTAAGCTAGGACAGAGCCTCCCACTGATGTCACAAAACACGTAAATTCCCTGAATTATTACATTCTTTCCAAAAGAATGGGGGGTTTTTTCACCTGAAAATGTCATTCTTCAGTTGCTTTCATTAGATTTAGAGTGAATATTTGTGTAAGTCATGCCCTGTTCATGAGGGAAATGGTTGCCATTGATTGCAGTCGTATGAGATTAGAACTTTTGATCCCTTTTAAAGGAAAACTAATTACTGCTGTGCAGTAATGCAGTATCTGAGCTGATCAGATGGGTAAAAAGGGCACTTTCCATGATAGGCAGGAGTCAGCAGAGGCAAATGTCAGGGAATATGAATCTGGTCAGCAGAGCAGTCACCAAAGCCTTGATATCTCAGCATCAGCTTGTGTTTGAGAGACTTCTGCATTTATTGCTGCGCTATTGACTTCACTCAAGACCATAATTACCTTTTCAGGGGTCTGTGACTCCAGCATACCGAAAGATGTGGTACTGTTTACAGGCTTAACATTAGGCATGCCCTTAAACAACTTGCTGATTCAAGCTTATGATCAAAGTTTTCTTCCAAAAATATTGTTTTCTTCTATAGCACATCATCAGAGATGCATTTAATCTTGCATTGACTGATGTGTACTATCCCGAACGTGTAAAGGAAATGCTTACATACTCATAACTACCTTTATTTTAGAGATGTGGCTGTGGCACTTGCAACACTAATTCCCCAGGATATTTATTTATAAAAAATTACTTCCAGAGCCTTTTAGCGCATTGACCTTGTTCCAGGATTTAGCTGGGAGGAGGGAGAGCTGGGTTTTTTTCTTAAGCACTGCAGGGGATTTCTGTCAGGTTGCTTTAACACTTCCCTTCATATTCTTGCCAGGCTTCCAGGCTAAAGAATTTTCAGCTGTAGCTAGCCATCATCACATAGGTTTTGCAGAGCCTCTGTTATTCTATAGATCTAAAATTTAATTGGTCTCCAAGAAAACAATAGAACATAAATATAAAGCTACCAGATTGGATTCATAAATGCATAGAAAACTTTATCTGCTAATGTATCTGGTATGTATGATGCAATGACCACTGCATAGATGGGCTTCACACATTGTATTAGTTCTCTGTGCAAAGGTTTGGAAAGTTGTTATACCCCTAAAAAAACAGGAAAGAGGAAGTGAGATGCTATGCTGTTTAATTTTGGTTTCAAAAACTGGGTTTTTTAGTAATAGGACACCTATTTTAGAAATCACTGAAACACAAATGCTTTACAACTATGAAAGTTTTAATCATTTTTACACCACTCAATCGTGACCCTAATAGGATAGCACTGCAACTGCTATTAGCAACATCTTTTGCTCTCTC
>JBCJKH010036719.1:0-13682 GCA_039877255.1 Loriculus beryllinus | reverse complement strand
TTCAAATGGACTTGTAGAGAAAATGCGAGGAGCGAGAGCTATGTGGGTAGCACCGTTTGAAAGCTCGCATGGTACTGCATCTGTCCAGCATTAGATTTCTCCCTCTGGTTTTTTTTTTAATGTCTCACTCCAGCTTTGCAAACCACTGATTCTGCTATTGCATTCACTTAAGTTACTCTTGCAGCTGTGGCTGGATCTTTGGCTTCTCTTCGTTACATGATGGTAAAAGAAGTATGACATTATCAGTTATGAAATCATGCTATTTCAGGGTTTTTTTATATTTATAATCTTATTTCATATCTAGTTACATTGAATTGTATTTACAGAATAACTCTTTTCTTGGGTATGCCCCTGTAACATTTTATTTGAAATGGTTTTCATCTTAATTTTGGACATCTATTAAAATCTAAACAACAGATCTGAATAAACTGGGCATGGTACTAATTATTTAAACAGGATGATTTTTAAAATGCCTAATTGCAACGTTTCTTAGTCTACGTACCAGGGACAGAAAAATTTCATTACTAAAGTTTACTTCTGCATTAACTTCACTGTGTTCATCTACTGCATATGACTTTAGCAAACAGTAAAAATAGAATAAGTAATGTGATAGCTACTGCGTTGAAGAAATAAGGATCAGCTTTTCTTTTTATTAAGCCAGTTATATATTGGAGTCAACAGAGTTCCACAGACTTACTGTTAGTCTGAACTAATATCAACTACTGTGCCCACTGAGCACCAGCCAACAAAATATTCTGCCTAACCTACAAGTGTTCCCACTGAAATTGATTGTGCTATTTGAAATGTGTGGATAGGATTACCTTCAATGAGTTACCACTAGAAAAAAAGGAAGCTGTCCAGAATAAAGCATGGTTCAGTTTCCTAAATGCAAGCATATAATTTGAGACACAGCATTGATGTTATGTAGACATTCACATTTGCCCAAGAAATATAACCTATAAGAGACAGATCTGTGTACTTCCAGAAGAGCAGATGGTAACCCAACAGGGTACACAAGAGTCTACAATGACACTTGATACCTAATACCTGAAGTTGTCCAAATTAATTTTCTTCTTCCTATGAAAGCAATGTCATCTTCACTGAATGATTCATCCAAGACAAAGATGATTCTGTTTCCCTGCACTGACTATGGGTAACCAGGAAAAGTACCTTGGCCAAGTTGTCCAACTCTGAGACAATTGATGTTAAGCAATATCATTCTTACTTTAATCCACTTAACATCACATAATGGTAATAAGCATTAGTAAATGCTACAAAGAAAATGATACATTTTATGCTTTTTTTTTTTTGTTTTACACTTCAGAATGTGTTTTGAGCCAAAGTATGATTAAAATTAATAATATCCTGTAATAATATAAGAGAAAGTCATCGTACGGTAATGTTAAGGCTAGAAGAGAAATACAAATATGGTTCAGCTGAAAAAAAATCTTTTTTCTTTAATGTACTGTGAAAAACCAGTGTCATGTCTCTGTCATTATTCATGTTGAAGCCAATGATTACTTTACTATCACTTTTATTGAGAAAATTTATATTGAGAAAATATTTAATCTCTTTTTTTTTTTTTTTTTCAGAAAATATAAATAGTCATTTAAAGCTACATAATACCTATGTAGCAAAAGCTCAGTGGAAATAGAAAACTTTATAACTTAAAACACACTCAGGTCTTGCAAATCGTCTGGCAAAACACCTGATTTAAGGAAAAAAGAAAGGGAGAGAGAGAGAGAAAGAAACAAAGAAAAGAGAGAGGGGCCTGGTCTCAGTCTCCAGGCCTGTCATTTATTTCTTTCACACAAAAAGTATGGGACACAGGTGGCTGGATGTCAAAGATCATACTCTGTCTGCATGCTTCATAAGGCACGGGACAAATATATGAAACAGGCTAGGTGAACAGAAAAATCACAAGAAGTGGGTGCAGTTTCAGTGACCCAGGTCAAAGGTTGCACTGCTTTTGGTGTTTTACAAATGTTTGACAGATTAAATGCCCACCTCCCATGGCTAGCAAATAAGCCATGCAAGTAAAAGTATTCATAAGAAATAAAACTTCATTCAGTGTCCTTATTGTGAGGGATCAGGGTCAAATAGCATGAGTAGCACATGTATGCTGTCAGTACAAACATGTACTCTTGGATTGCCCTGGATTTTTAAAAACACATATTAAATACATTTGTAATGGTAAAATAACACCCTGGTGAAGGGAAAAAAGGTTAGAAGTAGGCAGGTAAGTTGTATAGATACTGCTATCAAAGAAGGTGATAACTGTATAATTTCTTATATATATGTATTTGGCTCTTTGATATTCTTCTTCAGTGAAAGTCTATTTAATACAATTTCTGTTTGCATTACAATGAAAATTGGTAACAAAATTATGGGAGGCTGAAAGTCCATGAAGTTTCAATATGTCATAGTCCACAGACCTATGGCAGTAGTTTTCAAATTAGTTCTTGGTAGGTGCACATTGTATTCAGCATTGTTCCCAGTAGTCATAATTTTGACAGCCAAGGTGAAATACTGTGATGATTTGAAAGAACATATTTTCACATAGTGGCAGCATATGAAGTTCTTGATAGACCCATGAGAGTATTGTAAAGGCACTTGAGAATCAACAGACTGTATACACACAACTGTTTTTACAAGTGTTGATTCTCATGTATTTCAGTACTTTGGCAATGAATCACTCCCGAAGAGATTTTCTTATTCCTTCAAATAATGCCATAGGTGCTATTACAAAGCCTCTGAGATTTTTGATTTGTCTATGTTAGTCTTTTCTTTCTACCCTTTGCCAATTAGGAAGAAAATATCTATTTTACTTGCTGATTTTGTCCAAAGATCTGTGCTGGTTTACATCTTCTAAAATACGGGCCCTTACTTTAAAAATGCTTCTGAAGCCTGAAAGTAGGCTTTCCTCTTGTTCTCTAGCTTCCAAAGTTTTCCTTAGGTAATTGCTCATGGGATGGGATCAGGACTGGACATCATTATGTGCTAGTACAGGAAAAGTGTGATTTGAGGCCAGATCTGATTATGGCTATGAAAGACTTCTGTTCTGTTATTGGAGTTTTCAGTAAAATTTCCTAAGGAAATAAGGTTTATGCAGTCATACTTACCCACTGTTTTTTCTTTTTATGTTTCACTCTTTTCTTTCCTCTTCTTCTAAAGTCAAGTAAACAATAATCTCCAAACTGAAAAACTGTAACAGTTTTCAGTCAAACTGAGTTCTCACAGACAAAGATGTTTCTTTAAGAAATATGCAGCTAAAGTGACGAAAAAAGATATTAGCAGTGTTGATGACTGTGGGCTGTTGCTGACTACAGCTAAATTTCCCAATCACCAGACACCATAGAAGCCACATAGAAAAGCATCTTTATGGGGAAAGTTTAAATCAAAGCTTGAGAAGCAAATCCTTAGGAAATCAGGCTTCATGAGTTGTGGTGCTCAAAGAACTTACTGCAAATCTGCTCAGACCATGCTACATCTGCTACACTTACCTCTCAGCGTGCTTCTTCACGTCTTCTTTGTAATTGAAATGGGTAACAGAGGGTGTGATATGTATGCTGAACTCTCTCCACTATAGTAGTGGGATGCAAGTGATGCAATTACAGTGACCATTTGAACTTGGAATTTTTGAAATGTTCTGGCTTATGTTTTGGCCCAGCCTCTCCATCTCTCCTTCCTTTCAGGTTTACTTTGTTCAAGTAGCAGGTTTGTGGCTAGGTTTGCATGATTTCCTCAAGTAGTGTCTCCTACTGCCAGTCCTAGAAGCAGAATAGTGGCCTGGATGGGCTATGGATCTATACTTATCAGATATTTATATGCCAGCTAAAAATCTGTGGAAACTGCTCTGGCAGAGTAAATTAGACAAAGTATTCTATGTAATAGAATTTTAAGATAAATTTGTGTGAATGAATTTAAAGATATATGCTTGTTGAAGCAAAGCAAGTATCGTTTACTAGATGTTTTTTTTTATCTTCTCAACCAAAAGTAATTTCTGAAAGTTATGCTACAAATGAACTCCCTCCCACGCTCTTTCACTTTAATTCTAGTTGTTCGCTTCTATCACTTAGTGAACTGACAAAACACAATGAATTACAATACACCAAATTTCAGAGGAATTTCAGTTCAGAAATAGGCCTGTAAGTGAATATGAATAACATGTTATACTAACATGCTAGGTGCTTCTTCAAGCAGCAGGAATGACCAGCAGTCCGTAACAGGAGACTGAATGTTTCATGCTAGCCTGAAGAAATCCAAAGGGACAACACTCAGGTACTTTAAAGGACATTGCTTCTCCTGGATACAGAATTACAAAAAGGAATGAAAAACAGTGAAATAGCATTTCTGTGATACTTTCCAAATCTAGAACAAGTGACATATCCTAAGGTGAAATACCTGTGTGAAATGTTATAGTACAACATGACTCTTTTCCTCTTTGAAATTATACATGTAAGAGGAAAAACCTTTTCCAGTGTCCTTTTTAAAAGAGCTTCTTAATTTTAGAAGCAGTATATGTACCTCAGTACAGGCAAAGAAGTGTTGCCAATATAAACACAATTTTTTTCTCCTATATAAAAGCCCAAAAGAAAATTATCCACATAAATCCCAAATAAATCATCAGTGTTCACATTTACTACTGAGTTTGAGAGGCTCATTTTTCTTCTGAAATTTTTATGTGTACATATACTTGTGCGCTTGAACATGTATTCATATACATAGTTATTGCTCATATCTGCAAGTAGAGATGATATATTTTTGTATTAATGCTTGCATGCTAATGAAATAAAGTTATCCCACCATGACTTGTAAATTTTGCTTTTCGGACAACTGGTGATAAGTGTAGAATTCCTCTCTTTTTCTCTTAAACACACATGCGTAATTCTCAGTTAACCCTAACCCTAACGCTAACCCTCTCCCGCTTATTTAAGTTAAATATTGTGAAAACAAAATTGCACAAAAGGCAGATCAAGGTTTTGCATTTATAACAGAGTAAGAACATATCCTATTTTTAGGAACCCTAGGAATTTTACAGCAGTTTGGTGGAAGAAGGATAGAAGAAGGAAGCAAGGAATAGTATGCAATACACGCCATATTGATTTTTAGCCTAAATTAAAAATACTAGGTATACATAAGAAAATATAGAATACTCTTAACTGTATTTGCTGGATAAGGTAAAAGGTGAGTAGAGAGAGGAACAAAGTGATAAAAGAATGTTTTATATTGACCAGTAATTTTAAATCTTAGCAATTACATTCTTAAAGAATAATGAGGAAATGTAAATAGTGTCCTTACTAAATCATTGTCTATAATTCTTTATATTGGAAAATAAAATGACAGAGGCATAAACTGACTGAGGTCAGAAGGGACGTCTGGAAATCATCAGGTCCAACCTCCTGCTCAGAGCAGGTCCTACTTAGATCAGGTTGCTCTGGACCGTATATTGTGTTCTAAATATCTCCAGTGATAGATATTCCACAATTTCTTTCGACAGCCTGTTTGAAAATTCTCTCTGTGAATCAAAAAATTTCCTTTTACATATAATCAGAATTTATCTTGTTCACTCTTCTGTCCCTTTCCTTTTCTTCTGTTGCTGTGCACCTCTGAGAAGAGTCTGTATCCATCTTCTCTCCACACCCTTGTAAAGCAGTTGCAAAGAGCCGTAAGCTCTCACTTGATCTTGGTCTTCTCCAGGCTGAACTGGCCCAGCCATCTCTGTCCTTCTATGACCTGAGCTCTGACTTTAGGTGGACCCCCGTTCCAGTATATCTGTGTCTTTCCTGTAGTGGGGACCCCAAAACTGAACACAGTACTGCAGATGCAGAATCATATATGATGAATACAGTGAAGCAATCACTTCCTTCCTCATGTTGACTGTGCTCTAGCTAGTGTGCAGAGCACTTGGATAGCTCATGTTTGACTGATTGTAAACCAGGACTCTCAAGTAGTTTTATTCAAAGCTGCTTTCTATCTGTATAGATGTGCAGGATTCTGTGTTTCCCATATTCAGGATCCTACATTTAGTTTTCAGGTTTATGAGGTTCCTGTTACCCTGTTTCTGCAATCTGTTGAATACAGTCTGAATAGAAGCCCTGCACTTCAGAGTATCAGGTGCTTACCCTGCAACTTGATATCAACTGTGAATACTCTTTTAAAAAATCAGTGAAATTAGTTTGGTTTGGCTTAATGAAACTAACCAATCCATTATCTTTTAACGAATATACATTGTTGTTCTGTTTCAGGTATTCAGGGGCAGTAACTAGAAACTCAACATTGCTTTTCAGTTGTGGAGGTCAGTTCTTGATAACAGTGGAAGAAGCACTAGCGTTATCGATAGAGAAATCCATGAAAAAATAGTGGCTATTTAAAAAATTAATCCAATCCCAAACTCAAGAGGCTAGAAGAGGAAGTTCTTATATGCTTTCAAGCAGCAGAATGCAGGACATGAAAACCTGGATTCAGTTCACTCCTCTGCATGAATAGTTTTGAACCTACATCTCACACTTGTAAATGCTTGTCCTTAACTTTAAACTAACATAAAAGGGCTCTCTCAATGTCTCATGTTGACACTGTTCCACTGTATATAGTCAATTAAATATTTACTGGAGAGAGTTGGCCCGTGTGTTCCCATCTCCTGGGAGAGTGTCCTAGCTAGAAGTCTGGAGAGCTATTTTTGTTCTCCATCTCAGTAACATTTTGAACATTTTATCTAAAGTGGAACAGTGTCAACAGGAAAGGTTGAAATAAGCTTCTTGAGAATATCTTGTAGGCTGTTTACATCTTCGTCCAATTCAGAATGGGGATTGAAACAGCATAAATAACCTTTCAGGTAAATTGTTTAATCATCAGGAGTATTTTCAAATGTCCCCCTCAATCTCTCTGCCTGGAGTAACTTTCTATAAATTACTTAAACACAAGTTGAGATAACATGTAATAGAATGACTCTGTCACCTGACAGCTAGGATATTTTTAAGCTGAAAGATTGCTATTCAAATATCCTGGGGCAAAGAAAGAACTGAGCTGCGGAGCAGGACATTTTATAGTACGCATTTTGTATCAATTAAGAAAAAAGTGGAGATAATAAAAAAAAAAAAAAAGTAGAGACAAAAAAGAGTAAAAAAGGAGAAAAAAGTAAAGCTCATTTGAAATCAACTCATTTTTAGCAAAATAATTTATAATGTGTAAACCATGTGCTCACTGAAAAAAACAGGTTTTGTCATCTATTTACTATCAGAACATAAACCTGTCATATAAATGTTTTTCTATAAGTGTAAGCGACTCATACCCAATTACTTCACATCATGAAGTTAGATTTACTCTGCCTTACCCAAGAAGCTAGAACTGCATTTCTCAACCAGAAACATTTTCAGTTTCAATCTTAAACTGGCACCTTAGAACTTCTTCTGGGTTGATGGCCTTGCAAATTGAATGATTACAGGAGATTCTGAAAGGGAAACAACCTCCAAAACAAACTTTGTGGCTGTTGTGTACTCTATCATTTTTGAAAAAGGCCTTGGAGTTTTTCATGGCTCTCATGTTATTAGTAGTACCAGATTGGTGGTTTTGTCTGCAAGCCAGACCATAAATCACCATCAGTGTTAGGCATGATCCTCACTATTAAGGCCTTGTTTTCCTTACTGAAATATCTTTTTGTGCTTATTTTCTCTTGATCCTTGGCATTCTGCTGACCATCAATCAAAAGAAAGTTGGACATTCCTCTCTATCTTGCCTCACTGAACCCCTGATTTTCTTGACCATTAACCACCCTCCGGAATGTACATTTACTGTCGGCATCTTTAAGCCCCCATATTCTCCTCTCCCAGCTATGCTCCCTTGCTGGCACTGGGTTGCAAAGCAATATTTCCCATAAAGTGACTGAAGAGCATGTCACAGGCTGTTTGACATGGTCTGGGAGCTCACAGAAAACCACTGATGCACAACCCACTTTTATTTCATAGGCCTGTGGGAGCCTAGAGAGATAAGAAGCCTTTCTGCTAGGCCGAACACACCACCTCACACACACAAAACGAATATTCCTGCCTCTACTGTTTAATAGGTTTCATATTCATGCAGAAAAGCATTGTAGACTGATGTTTATCTAAAGATGTATCTTGAGAGAAGTTTTCTCGAAATGTGCAAGCAAGCTTGATTTCATGCACCAGCTGTTTTCTTTCTTTAGAAAAATGCAGTGTTTACTGGAGTGAGGAACAGTCTATATTTATTATTCAGGAGCCAGGAAGTTTTGACTTTTTCTTGGGCTTCTGCAAAACCCTTCAAAGGGAAGGAAAAAGAAAATGGTTCAACACAAGTTCAGTTAAATGGCTGAATAATTCGTAGTGATATTTCCCAGAAGGCTGCTAATTCAAAGACTTTCTTTTATAAAATAGATTTCTCAATAGACTACTTTTCCTTATTGGACTGTTTAGTTTCATGGGCTAAAAAGCTAATACAGGTTTTCTTATATTGCTTTAAGAAGGAGAAAACATACACAATACTGTATCAGTCTGCAATGTTATCTTAGTTATGTTTCTTCATTACTGAAGTAACTTATTAACCTTGCCAAGTAAGAGGCTGTGAAAAGTTTCACGGATTAATTGTTCAAAGGATTCTAACTTATTCATGGTATTTACTTGTCCACACAATATCAGTATATACACAGTAGTTCTGATAAAGCTTTGAGCCTTGATACTAAATATAGTCTGCATATGGTTCTTTGCATGTAGATTTTATTACAGAATTGCAAAGTAAACAGCTGACTTTCATATGCAATTCATTTGGCATGATGTAGGTAACAGCAATACCCAGTCTAATACTGTGAGAGATTTGGCACTTCTCTTGCTCAGAAAGATCATATTTCTACCTAACCAATGAAGGGCAACTTAGCTAAAAATACTTAAATTATGTCAAAACAACATATGAAATTAATTGGTATTAAGAACTGCAATTAGTTTTAGTCATATGCCAGCACTAGAGAGGGAAGATGGACAATGAACTGAGTGAATTATTACTGCCACTGTTGCGGCTTATATATATATATACCATCTGATGACCAAGAACAGTGGTACCTTCTAGAAGCTTTTTTCCACTTCAGCAATGCAAAGTAGCCATAAACCTGGCTCAACTCGTAAGGCCATATTTATGACTGCTTTGCATTGGTTGAATTATAAGCAGCAGCTGTCGTGTAGCTATGAGCTTGATCTGTGCCTTCTAGACCTTTGCCTCTTACGTTTGTGATGTAAGGAAATAAGAGAAACATGTGCGCATGGGGAATGCATCAGGTGTTAAATATTCATTCTTGAATTAGTCCATATACAAAAGCCCATATGTGGCAATAGTGGATTGTAATTTAGAGTTGGATTTCTATATCTTTATCTATCTAAGAGTTGAACACTGGGCTCATCTCCTTAAGTTCCTTGTGTAGTGAGTGGAGAGAAATAAGCAGGGGCTGGTTTTATATCTCTGAGTCTCTATTTGAGTTTGAGCTGAACTGCTCCTGCTCTAAAAGTACTGTTTTTTTCAGGAGTACTATGATAAAAAACAGCTCTCATACCTTTTTAAAAGTTCTATTAATATCAGGACATAAAAGGCTGACCTAAATTCTCCTTATACATACAGAGCTTTATCATCATTAATAAAGAAGCTTTATTTCTACAAATTACATTTTCTTGTAAATCCAATTTAATAGGGGAAAGTTGACTTCTGTTAAAGATCCTGTTTTTCTTCTGAAGCTAGGAAAGACCATACTAACAAAATTTCCATGAATTTCTAGGCAAACTTACTTCCATATAAACCAGATACATATTCTTTATTATACTATAGATTTGTTGACCTATTTGCATGCAGATAAAAGATTAAATTAGCCAAATTAGGTAGCACTTACTATTGTTTCTTTTCCCATTACATTAAATAAAGTTAGTAAAGAAAACAGTATGTCCTCATTTAAGGAATCTTCTTGTGCTTTTTAGTTTTCTGTAAAAAAGATTTTTCTAAAGGGAAATAAGCAATATACACAGAGCATGTCCTTTGTTGCATGAATGCAGGTGCTCCATTGGAATCAGTTCCTAATATTATTTGTTATATAAATATATATGAATTTTTTTTCCAAGGAGCTAATTTAAAAAAAAAAAAAACAAACCCAGAACAAACGAAAAACCACCACAAACAAAAAAAATATATATATTTTGTCAGTCTCAGGATGAAAACTATCGCTTAATCTTAGCTCAAAGAGTGTTCTGGTAGTTTTACACTATGAAAGGTATCCACTCAGAGAACAATCTCTTGTTCCCATTCCAGAAATGACAGATTTGTTTGCAACTACACTTCTCAGTGATAGTCCCCTGTAGAACAGACTGATTGTGTTAGCCTGTTCTTGGGCCCATCTAGCAAGACCCAGAGACATAATAATAATATTTATTTGAGATTTTCTTTTTTTTTTTCTGAGTGGTGGGGTTTGAGGGTTTTCTTTTTCTTTGTTTAAGTACCTGAACTAATGAAAAAGCTCATCAGAATAATGCTTTCTAATGAAGCAGAACCTGTGCTGCATGTTTTAGAGAACAGTATGGGGGTACCTGGGGGATGCCGAAGTGTAAGACCTGTCAAGTATGATGTCGGGTGACTGATTCAGCAGAGGTGCAAAACTCCATTACACTTCCTGGATGTAGTCCATGGAAAAAATCTTTCCCCAGAAGAATTAAAAACCCCTGTTTAATCCTGGAGGAAACTAATTGATCTGCTCCAAGAGAGAGCCCAAGAGTTAAATTGTCTGCATAATAGGGATGATTTGGGGATTAGGAACTGAACCACAGTAAACTGGAAGGGTAAGTTATTTGCCTTTGTACAAAAAGCTGTTTCTCAGTCTCCACCCCAGGGAAGTAAATAAAGTTTCAGTCTTAAAAGTTACAGGTCAAAATGGTGCTCCCAGTAAAAAGAGGTGTTTGTTATTCCTCAGAATTAATTTCTATGCCTATGCTACTGACATTGGAGTTTGCCTACTTGCTATTTTCACTGCATTCCTCCTTATGATTATTTATTTTCTTTTTCTACCCTTCTTGGTACCTTGGAAACATGGATTCCAGCTTGTGAAGAACTACTTAAATGCAAATTCTTACTCTAAATGGTCCCACAATAACTTCTGAATCTGAGAAAAAATACATAGAATCATAGAATAGTCTATCATTCCTGTGACAACAAAAAGTGCACAGGTCTAGTAAGCTGTATCACTTTATTTGACTATGTAAAATACCCTTGATAAGTGTGTGTATGATGTTGTTTGGTGTGTAGATTAAATGGGTACTATTTTACATTTGCCTATGGTGGTTCAATCCACTTGTTTTCCACAAAACGAAACATTTCCACAAAGGACATATATTAGAATGGCTCCCTCTATATTCCTAGAGTTATGCAGATTAATAATTGAGGATCCCGCCAAGTAAGACTGAAATGTTGACTAAAAAGAAATAAAAATACTGCATGTAAAAGTCTGTTACACTTCAGTTGAATAAAAAATGAAACTGAAAATTGCAAAATTTCCATGATCCAGAGTACAGTTTTCTTTGAGGGGTAGTATACAAACTGACATTTATCAGCTGATCCTGGTTTGCCAGATGTCGTTATGTTTGATAAATCTTTCAACTGCACTAACTGCTGGGTATTTAAACATTCTACAGGGAAAAAGGAAAAAGTGGATCCTTGGTGTTGTAGTTACTCCACATTCACTCAGTTTATTTTTCTTCTACCAAGAATATTAAATAATTATATATAAAAAAATCAAAGTATAATCTCAAAAAAGTCTAAATTTTTGTCTAAAGTGATTATCACATTTCAAAATTTATATCTTAGAGGAAAAAGGATTGCTAATTTGTTTTCTTACTTTAATCATTGAGGCAGAACATTCTAAGAAAGCAGCTATGTGAGAAAGCTCATCAGCTAGATAGATACCCAAACACAATACATGACTGTAATTTATGAAAAATCCTGTAATATGGTAGAAGATGATGCCAAGTTACGGAAACTTGAACAGATGTTGTAAGGTTATTTCCCCCACACTCAGGAAGCTGTGGAACCTTTCTAATAAATAAACCTCTTGCTTAGTGTATCTCCTGTCAGCTTTGTTCTCATTTCTGTTGGAATAAGTTGCAAACCAACAGCTAATAGCTGACAGCCGACTCTCATGCATACCTGTATTGACTGAACTAAGTTGCTGGTCATGAATAAGAAGAAATAGCTTTTGGAGCATCTGATGGAAGGTTGTTTTATACTTACGTTGGAGCTCTGAATGTTCAAAGTAGGAAATATTTATGTGCTTTTAAAATTTCTAAAAATAATAATGAAATGAGGTAATAAAAATCCATAGAAATGAGCAATTTATGACTAATAAAAGGTGACCTTATTCTTGAAGATATGCAATCCCCTAATTATCCACAAAATGTTGGATCAGATGTTTATTATTTACATCCTTACCATTTGCCAGCATGTTCTTGGCAGACCTCTTAGTGGTATCAGCAGCAAAAAAAGACATGAGCTGGAAAGCATTAAAAAATAATAGTCAAAATAAAATTTTGGTATGTGATCCTCTTATGAATTTCACATTGAACTGTTAAAATGTATTCACTAACTTCATAACAAAGAGGTAGCAGGTTTCCCAAGAAAAGGGGATTTTAATATGGTCAAATAGCTTTAAGAATTTAGATTGAGCTTCTTTTTCTTTCAGGTTCATGTATAAGCAGCATTGAAAAAATTGCCCTTCTAAAGATCACCTACTTGACCTGCCATTTAGACAATCCTCCACCAGGAGGACTATGATGTTGATGTTTTCAACCTCCTTACTCTAGGATGAACTTTTCATGTCTCCTAATACTGCTTTACAGCTTGATCTTTCTTCACTTGGCTGCAAGTTCATGATGAATCCAAATTTACTGTATATGATGCCTTTGACATAATTTTTTTTGTTCTTTGTTACCATTGAAGCTGGTTTTGCCAAACTCCAGGTCTGCATCTTTTTTAGTGACCATTGGTGGGTTGTTTAGAGCTACAGGATCTCCAGTGTCAGTCTGTATCCTGACTAATCCATCTGTGCCTGTATTCCTCTCCACTGCATCTTGTGTTGCCACTTCTCAAGGCGTGTGCTTTCATATCAGGCTATTTCTTCATACATATTTTTGTTAGTCATAAGAAAATTCTCTTGTGCAGAAGACCTACAGATTGCTATTAACTACATAAAGCTTTGGTTATACCATGTGAAAAGTAAAAACTCCAACTCAAAAGTAGCCAACTGATCATTAGAAAAATTGCAGTTACATCTAAATCAAGTGAAAACAGAGTGCCAGGTAAGACAAGAAAAGTTCAGAAAAAACAAAGCTGACAAGCTTCAGTTCTGAGGCCTTGCAAACTCAGTGTAAACCCAATGGCCTAGTACTAGCAATGGTAATACTCTTTCTCTTGGGTTCCAAGACAATAGTGCACATCTGTGTTCAGGCCTCTTAAGGAAGTCAATAGCATAAGACTGCCACCTCCAGCAAGCTATTTATGTCTTAGGTGCTGAAGCTTGCATCAATTTTATGCAGTAATTAAGTTTTTAAGCTAAGCTGAATGAATATAGGCCTTTATGCTCCCTTAGTGCCAGTGTGATGAGGACAGGAAATGAATAGCAGGGGATAAAAAAAGAGACAAAATCTAAA
>JBCJKH010036713.1:17622-27721 GCA_039877255.1 Loriculus beryllinus | reverse complement strand
TCCATCCCTGGCAGTGTTCAAGGCCAGGTTGGACGAAACCTTGGGAGGCATGGTTTAGTGTGAGGTGTCCCTGCTTATGGCAGGAGGGTTGGAACTGGATGATCTTAACGTCCTTTCCAACCCTAACTATTCTATGATCCTGTGATTCTAAGATGTCTCATGGTTGTAGCAGAGAGCTCCCATTGATCAGCAGGCAAAACAGGGAACTGGGTAATTATTATTTCAGCAGGATTCAATTTAATTTGCTTCACAAATTATCATAAATTGTTTTTATAAATTAATCAGAAATTAGGGGTCCAAGATTTACATTTTTAGGAGGAGAAAGACAGAAGCAGACTTTGGACCAAGATGGGATACAGCTCCAGTCTCTGTAATACCACCTTGGTGCCTCAATACGTTTCCAGCCTTACAAGTGGTCATCTTGGAGTATCAATGGCTTAATACCCTGGCCTGTGTAACTGCTGGCTCCTCACATCTTGGGAACTCTGCTGGTTTTGGGTTTGGTTTGGTTTGTTTTCCCACTGCAAGTATGGGTAATACAGAACATCTCAGACACTGTGCCAATGGTGAAATGTGGCAGAGGATAGCACTGATAACTGCATGGCATTAGTAATTAGGTATTTTTCACTTTGTGTTAAATTTAAGTGTGAATGTCTACTGCTCCAAATGCAGAGAGATCTATTTATTACCATAATAATACAGTACAGAATTGTTTTAAGTCTGTTCAGCTTTTCCCTCCTCAGAGTCAAACATGATGACTTAATGAAAAAGAAGGTAGCTTTTTTTCTATTTGTTACATTCTGGAATATTCTTCTTATTGCATTAGATACATTAAAAATATCCAGAAAACCCTCGTTTTATATGGGAGTGAGTTTTGTCCTAGACATGAAGCGCATACCATTACAACAGGTAGTTATGAAAGAGAACATAAATCCAACCTGGATATCTGTGGAATAATCAGTAAACTCCTTTATACGTTTTACTGAAACCAACATGATGGTTATGTATCATATGTGACAAAAGGATACATAAAGTACTGAACATAGGAAAGTATATATATTACATGGAAAACTAGTTCAGGTATCTAATACAAGAGTTACACTGAAAGCTGAATAATCTATTTTATATGATGCAGTAGTTATTCTACTGTGTTAAAACTCAGAGCAAAGAGAAAGATATCAGACTTCTTGGGTGCTTTTCATGAGGTGTAACTAGGTGGAGAAAGGAAATTGATATGGCTGCTTTTCATATCAGAAATAAATATAAAATCTGAATCTCACACAATCATTATTCTGAGCTAGAGAAACTAGAGATGAACATAACTTGGTCCCTGAATCATAATATTTTCAACTTCTCTGATTTTGGTATTAAGGTTATTAATACTTTTACTCTCAGATTTCATTCAACCTTGTCAAAAGTTGGGTTTTCACAGAAGTTCCTAATAGTTTACAAATTACCTCTGTGTTATGATCTCCCTTAGGAACATATTTCCTATAAGGTACGTGCGATAGGACTTTCAAGAGGAGCTGTGTTAAGCATTGTCATTATGAAGGAAGGCCAGCTCATGAGACTAGCTGATAAAAGTGAGAAAGGAGGCACTGAATTAATTAGCATTCATCTAAGAGATTGCATTAGGTCAAGTGTGACAGTTCAGTGTCAAGTTAAATTTAAAAAAAAGCTGTTGATATAACAGGATAAAAGTAATAAAATTTGTATATCACATGAAGAATTGAAATTATATCAGTTTTCATAATGTTGGGCGAAGAGAGGGAATATAATTTCAAATGTCATGATATTGAAATTTTCACCCTCAACTCTTACCAAGGCAGGCAGGCTCTGACTCACAAAGTAGTATGAAATAAAATACTTAATTTCAGTGGCCAGAAATAAGTTAACTTGGAAAAAATATTTACATTTTATTTTAATGCTAAAGCAGTAGAGTTTAACATTTCATTGATAAAACTTTGATTTTTAGAGGACAGTACTTAATCTGATTTTAATTTCTTTCATTAGCTCTGCTTGTTGCTGCATTTATATTTTCTATGTCTTCCTAAGATAGGAGCTACAGGATTTTCTTGTTGAGAAAAACACAAAGAATATTGTATTAAAAGGGGGAGGGGAAAAAGAACCATTTAATGTTATTCTTTCTGTGCGTTTGGGTACAATCCTGAAAAGTTAAAGTTTGTTCTGTAGCTTGGAAAAGGCTTTTGAGATAAACGCAGATTTGAAAATCACTGCTCTATTCTCTAATTAACTATGAATCTTTTATTTTTTTTTTTTTTAAATTCATATGCATTACAATCTGTTAGTTGAATAGCCACTGAGGCCATTGAACTGAACTGAACCATACTGAGTGTTTGGAATTTAATTATCTTAAATGCCTTATGCAGTAGTTTGGCACAGATTTGGTTACATAAATAGAAAAATGTTTAGGTAAAGCACTGTTAGCAGCTGAATAATGGCAAAAATCAGTGAGACTTTGAAATAATTTAACCAGAGACTGATGAAACAAAGTTTTGGTGATACCCAGCTTCAGATGGAAGTTTAAAAAAATCATGTAAAACATGTAAACGTGGACTGTTCTACAACTACATGTACATGAATATCGCATTAGTTTAAGGTGACCGGAAGAATCACAAAAAAAAAAAAAAAGTGAGGGCTTGTTGTTTGGTTGGTTTTGGATTTTTTTTTTTTTTGTTTGGTTGGTTTTGGATTTTTTTTGTTTGGTTGGTTAGTTTTTGCTTTTAAGGGTTTTTTTTAGAGTACGTTTGTAGATGTTTTGGGTGGATGCTTTGAGCCAGGACTGCAATACAAGCTCTGATACTCTCTTTTCAAACAGAGAAGGCACATTGCTAGTGGAGACACTACCATGAGCATGCCTACTGCAAAGCCCCTTTAGATCAAATCAATCGTGGTATGAATGGTATTGTGATATTTCTTTTAGGATGTGTTAGTTTCACCCTCCCTGTATACCTGTTTTCCAGTGATAAAAACTGTGACCTAGAAATGACTGTTTTTCTCCACTGGCTATAAAGGAAACTTGGCTAAATCCAGTGTGATTCGTGTAAATGTCCTGCTTCAAGTGCTGAACTGCTAAACAAGAGAAGGGTTTTGTATTCGATAGCAATTTTATTTGCTATGATTTAAGTAGTATTTGTTCACTGTTGCTCATTCCTGTCCCATATTCACATATCCACCCTTTAAACTGTACTAGCCCACTGTACTAGCCCAACTATTTGTGTGGCCATGAGATGATCTGGAAAATTTCCCTCTTCACAATAAAAATTAAGCCTGGGAAATACTTGGGTTTTGCCATATTAGTTCCCTTGTCAAGTTCACATCTGTTCACATCCGTTTTCAGGCAAGGGGCATTTGGGAGAGGTATTTTTGCAAGAGAAATGCAGGTGACACTACAGCCCATGAACAAAAAGCTTTTAATTATACAGGAGGGGTGGGGAATAAGCAGCCATCAGACTTAATGGAAATCACAAAAAAATGGAGAGATGTGGAATTGCAGACCTGTGCAATTAAGTTATGTTAGATTGTATTGTTTTTAATAATCACTGAAATGCCCTTTCACTGTTGCCTGACGTTTATTGAGCAATCTGTGGCACACTAATTCTCATAGCCCCTTCTGCGAGTATGGTAAACAGAGGCTTAATCACATTAATTAGAAAAAAATCCACTAATTTTTAGTATGAATAAGGCTAGACGGGGCTTGAGACTATTAGGAAAAGATGAATATTTAGTTGGTCATGATGAAACATTTGATGGGAGTAGTTAAAGATCCATTCAGAATAGTCTTTGACCTGTACGTAATTATTTTGAGACTCTGGAGGACAGGAAAAGTCCCACAGGACTGAAGCAGCAGCAGCATAATTTATAGCCTCTAATACTCAGTGAGATCCCAGTATTTTCATTACTGACAGTGTTAGAGAGGGTACAGGTATGAAAGTGAAGTAAGGCTGAGAAGAATTGCAAATACTGCAGGGTTAGAATGGGATGATGTCTAAAACCAACAAGATAAATCCAGTTAAGTCAAGAACTAAACTCTACTTTTAGTAGGAAGAAGTATGACAAATACATGAAAAAAATAGTTATTGGGCATCAGTAAGGCAGAAAAACATCTGAAGGTTATAATGCATCATGAATTCTATGTAATTTAGCATTGTGATGTGGTTTCAAAGGAGACAAATCTAACTTTTTGTTAAATTATAGAACATTTTATAAGGAGACTGTCATTTCATCTGCATTCACTGCTGTTAAGAGCTCAGCTGGAATTTTGAGCACATCTGCTTTTAGAAAGGTATAGAGCAGTGAGAGATAGTTCAGTTGTGAACAAGAAGAATGGTGTATGAAAAAAAGATTAAAGTAATTAGGCTTGATTGCTCAAAAATACAGACCATTGTATGGAGACGTAAGATTTCATGTAAAAGATCATTCTATTTTTCCAATCTGTTGTCATAGGAAAGGGTAATTAGGGAACTGATACGCTTTCTGATTTCAATATTAGGAAAAAAAAATCACTTGGCTACAAAGACATCCAAACAGTGGGAAAATAGAGTTTAGAAGGCTTTTAGATTTTAGAAATCTTTTTAAAGGAGATATATGTATTTGAAACTGCATAAGGGGTTGCATTAGCCTCAAAGAGTTTTGATCCTGTCTTATGGTGTAGTTCAGTGAGAGAGGATGCTGTTTCTGTGAAGCATGATTTGATTTTAAAGATCTAGAAGAAGCACTGAGTTGGCAGCAGTGTCCAGGTTATGAGTTTGAATTAGAGCTAGGATGCCAGTATCATTAATTATTAAAAATGTGTTAACAGGGAGAGTTTGTGGCAGAGAGGGAAATTATATTATGGGTGTGATCAGCTGGAGGCAGTGGCTGAATATCCTCAACATTATGAAGTCAAAGACCAAGTCCAAGGTCTCTAGGGTAAAAATTGTAACATAATCAGTGCAAAATGTTAAATGCACGGGTTCAAGAGCTGCGGTAAACCACTTCACTGATAAAGCTTATGAGGGGATCTGCTTTTGTTTCCAGCTTTCTGCAGGTTTTGAGACAAAACATGAAAAGGCTCAAGCAACAAACAACAGAGCATTCTAGTGCACTTTAGCTGATAGTACTATGAATACACCTGATAAATGCACTGAAATCACATTTAACTTGAAACAATAAATTTCACAGCAAATTATTTGAAATAGGAAAACAAAATCATCACAGTTTCAGAATATGAACAATTAATTTGCAGTATAATCAAGTGTCTTGATTTAGGCTGTAACAGAAGCCCAGCTCTTTCATTTGTTCATAGCTCTGCTGTCATCTTGTATACGGCAAAATTGAAGGAAAAACTGGAACAGATTCATGCAGTTGTGGAGAGCAGTGCAAGTGGCATTCAGGACTCATCACTTTATTCTTTAAAATGGAGTAAGAAAATCTCAGACCATAGTAACTTCTGAGTGTTGAAGCAATTTCAGATCTGACGAAGTCAAAAAGGTCTCAAAAGCATTAAGAAAGGGCTTTGTATTGTAGAAACTGCTTAGGGAAATTCTTTATAAAAGCTACAATTTCAAGAAAAGCATCTCTGAGCTCACATTTTCTTAGCTACAAAGACAAATTGGCCTCATGCCATTGTAATTACAGAAATTTATACAAGAATCTTTAATGTTATCCTTAATTTTAATTTCCTGTTGTGGCTAAGAAATTAGTAAAGCTGTATGTTGGTGTGTATACATAAGTATGTATTGGATGTATTTTTGTGTCCATGTATAGATTTATTGATTTGGTATACGCAATGAGATGTTTAGATTTTATTTTTTTTTTTTCCTGGAAAAAATAAGCAGATATTGTGGCTTTTTCCTCACCCCACTCACTTTATTTGCAGTACCATGTATATTTCTGTCCTGCCTTAGTACTTCTAGGTAAGGCTTATCTATATGGAAAGAGTGAGGAGCAATGCTGATTTCCGAGAGTTTTACCTTGTCTTCTGAGCGTAAGAAAAAGGGATGTTTGAGCAGGGTATGCTTTTACTTTCTGTTGATCTGGAATTAGGCAGAAGTAAATTTATGACAGGTTCCAGAAGAGGTCACGAGGGAGTTTTCCTCTCTTCCATTTACCTTTTTTACTAGGTTTTAAAATGTTTACTTTGGAGTGTACAGTATTTATATGCAGTTAAACTGAAGCAGTGGCTGTCGAAAAGAACATCTGGCCCTCTTCAGAAGCAGTATTTTCTCAAAATTGTATGTAATATTCAGTAATGATTTCTGTCTACTGAAAGACTAAGTGAGCACTGATTATAAGCTGTGTATATTTTAGATTAATTATGTCTTGTGGACAGTGTAGCATATGCTTCAGTATACAGAGGGCTAAATTTAAGGATACAGAAATAGACTCTTAAGAGTAAATCAGAGTCACAGCAACAAAGTCATCTTAATCCCATCTGCTGTCAGGAAAGAGCCAAACATAAGCCAACTAAAAATGTATAGGTCTCCCTGATAGTTTACCGCAAGTGCTAGGTTAAAGGCAGGACCTGATGACCTTAAGGGTGTTTTCCAACATGAAGGATTCTATGATTCTATAATTTCTTGCTTTACTGTATTACAGTTGTCAGATGTAACCAAGTGGCATGTAGGCAGTGTAACCATAGATACTACTGAGTTTCTTCAACCTTGGTTAGCTTTTCAAGTTAATAAGATTATCAGATATTACCAGATATGTAGTCACTGGATTTATTATTTCACTGTTCTGTCTCTTTTTTCTTTTTTCTTTTTTTCTTTTTAATATGAAAAAACATATATAGCAAGTTCTTCTAGTCATCTGCAGTCTAACAGCCACTTTATTTAATTTATCCAATTTTCTTTTTCTGTTTTTCCATGAAAAGAACGTGCTTCTCCCTGATAAATTCCCATGGGATTATTGCAGTTCCAGTCTACATCAATTTTGGTAGAAACGTTACTGGCAAAGAATATCAAATAGCTAACTGGTAGCTTATATACATATGAACAAATCAATAGGAAGTATCTTGTGTCATTGCGAGCAATGAAAGCTGTTTCCTTATTCCTTCTGCTAAGGATTAGCGTGTACTTACATTTAATGGCGATCTTCATTTTAAAATAAAAGTAAGGAATGTTTATAAAAACAATCCTCACAGTTCCCTTCTCCCCAGGTTAGCCATGCTTACCTCCCTTCAAAAGCTGTGTTTAGAACATGGTTGATATAATCAGAAAGAATGCTTTTTCCATTCCTGAGGCATCTGGTATGAGACTTTAAAGGTTCATGCGTATGTTTATTATACTGCCTACAAGTGAATTAGAGAAGCTTGTGCTAATACTGTGTTTATTTATAGCCTAGCTGTGATTATTACAGTATCTCAACCAATTAGCCCTATCTTGACTGAGAGACATCTGTGAAAAAATGACTGAACTCAGAGCTTGACACATGCACTCAGTTCCTAGAGCAGGTTCTGTGGCAGTGCAAGGGGGCTATGGTGACCCTGGGAGGTTGGTTCCTCACAAATAGGAAAGCAGGAGGACATCTTAAGGGCCAGAACTAGTGATAGACCTCTGTTGGCATTTCAGTATTGATTGCTGTCATGTGAAGGGATGATATAGACTAAAGTACACAATAAACAGGAGGGTTCAACTTCAGTTGCAGAAATAATCTACATTCAGTGCATAAGGACAGAAGCCCAAACCTCTAACTTCTCTTTTTGCCCAAGAGATACCTTTCTATGAGTCTAATCACTGACATGTTTAGGAAGAGGAGGAGACTGTAATCTGGATCAGCCCATCTTTTCTTTCATGAGTGAAAACTTGCCTACAGTTACTGCCCTTTGTGGTAGTATTGACTATCCATATACTTGATCAGTCCAGAGGTTTCTGTCTTCCCTCAGAGATCCAGCATGGAGACCTGCTTTATCTTTATGCATCTCTGGGAGATGGCTGAGATGCTAAAAAAGGAGCAATGAGAGACTAAAAAAAAAGTCTTCTAGCTGGATAGAATAAATATTAAAGCAAATTTTCCTCTGATGCCCAAAGCATTAAATCTATTATCATTTCAGAACTGAAATAGAAGTCAAGAGAGCTATGTCTTGTAGCCCAGAAAATACTGTCTTTGCCATAACCAATAGAAGACCACAGGGACATTTGTTTTAACAACTAAGTGACCAGGTGCCTTTTGTCTTTTTGTGTGAGCTGAAGCTCTATGAACATGAATGAAAAAGGTCTGGCAAACCTTGGTTGGACTAGAGGATCTAGATGATCTTCCAGGCTGCATGATCCTGTGACTCTGTGACAATGTTAGATTAAATGTCTGGAACACATGAAACAATTGTTTGCTACTGGTGATGTAACCTATGCCTACCTTATTCCTCAGGATATTTCAAAATCAAATGGATTTGGGTTTGGTGCATTAACCTTCTTGATGCCCCAGGATCTAGAGAACGAAAAAAAACCCAAACAAAAGGGTTCATTAGGAGAGACACTTGCTAATCTCTCTCTTACAGTGTGCCTTGTGATGTATGACTGGAGAACATGAAGGTGCTTACTGGGCTGCTTGCTGTTGCACATTGCAGAATCTGCCTGAACCTAGATATAGAGATCAGGCATCTTCTGTGTCCTCAGGTCATCTTCCTTAATTTCCTGCAGGACACAGGCACTAGCTTTCTGCAGCTGTTGTCAGGTGAATGGGAGGAAGCATTTACTGAGCTATTATCAGATTAAGCATCCAGTGAAGGATCTCAGAGTTATGAAAGTGAAACACTGCCAAAATTTGACAAGGTTTTTTGCTTGTTGGCATTAAGCCAGTGTATTGTACTTAAAACAAATGCGCTTGGTTTTGGATATGCTACTCCCTGCTGTAATCACTAGAAAGAAAGGAACATTTCAAGACAGTGTTGATCTTATTAATGTCTTGCTTTATTTAAGAAACAGAATACGTTTTCATGAACAGTACTGCGCCAGTTTTGCATGTGTTCCATTGAACTAGCAGCTCCCTCTGGACCCAGAGCCACACAGAAACCCTGTTGATGTCCTTCATTGACAAATCCCCTGTTGTATGTACCCTGACATGAGGATACCTCCTGGATATTGCAGCAATATTTCACCTAACAGATGGGTTTATAATGCTTGGTGGGTGCTACTACCCTGCAGAAATGGATCAAATACCCAAACATCACAAGCTGCTGTTCCTGGCAGACATTCTTGGCCAATTTTTACCCTCTAAAATTTTTTGTAGAGTGAAGGAAATTCTTTTCAACCTTTTAGGCTCCCCATAAAGCATCTTTCATTTTCACACAGGTATTCCCTCTGGTTCTCTCTCTCCCTCTTTTCCAAACTACCGTGAAACTACCTAGAAAGGTTACATGCTTTTCTAGAAAGCTACAAGGCTTGATACCTGTTTTGTAACCTGTTGTCAAACGTTACTGCTCTTTGTCTCTTTAATGATATGTTCACTCACACATTACTTCAAAGGCAGTGGTAGTGAATTTTATGAGCTCTGCATTATAATACTCAAGTACTAGAACAGAATCTTAACTGAATTTTACTTTCTTTTATATAGGAGGATATCACAGAATCATTTAGGTTGGAAAAGATCCTGAAGGTCACCGGGTGCAACCATTAACCTAATAGCATCCATCATCAGTATTACTTTCTTCTTCTTGAACTTAAGTCAGTCTAACCCTTAGAACAGCACCAAAAGCATCATGCTGATATTATTCTGAAAACAGCACATTTCTGACTCTACACAGTAAACAGTATGCATATGTTCTATTTATTTTCTATGTATATATTATCCCATATCAGAGAAGACAGCTTTTGATCATAGCAGGCATAAGAGCCTAGTTACAGTGTTACATGAAGTCTCTCATTTAAGTAGTAGCAGACAGGAGTTATATAAAGCCTCTTATTTCAAGTACTAGATGACAGGAGCTTTTTCCAGGTTCACATGATTCGGCGAAAACTCCAGGAACAAACTTGCCAACAAAGTTTTCAAGCTGACAAGCAGGTATTCTTTATTGCGGCGCCGGAAGACACGGGGGATAGCTCCTCCTAACGTGTGTCCCCATATTGCTACACAAGCCATCCTCATATAGGCCCTGGGC
>JBCJKH010036709.1:0-13834 GCA_039877255.1 Loriculus beryllinus | reverse complement strand
CAAATCACTACTGCTACCACCAATAATAATAATGATAAGGGAAATAACAAGGGAAGAGAATACAACCGCTCACCACCTGCTGACTGACACCCAGCCCGACCAAGCAGTGGCCTAACCATTCCAGGTAACTGCCCCCAGTTTATATAGTGGGCATGATGTGCTGTGGTATGGAATAACTCTTTGGCTAGTTTGAGTCGGGTGTCCTGTCTCTGCTTCCTCCTGGCTTCCCCTGCTCCGTGGCAGAGCATGAGCCTCAGAAAGTCCTTGGTCAGAGTAAACATTACTAAGCGGTAACTAAAACCATCGGTGTTATCAGCGCTGTTCCCATGATGAAAGTCAAAAACACAGCACTGCACCAGCTACTAAGAAGGAGAAAAATGACTGCTGCTGCTGAACCCAGGACAACTACAGAGTTCCATAATGCTCCTTGAGTATAGACTCACCTTTTTCAAAATGTTGAGTAGGGTGTTGCCTGAGAAGTAAAGTTGGGTGGGAATCCTTTCAGGCTGAAGGCAGTCCAAACCCCTAGTTCCCCACATCTCTTATTTGTTCTTACTGCAGGACTACTGCACAAAAGCTCTGCCTGTTTTGAAAGGATTCTTACAATTCCTTTTTTAGCCTATCAAGAAGGAATGTGAAAGAAAGGGGTAAAACAGGCTCTGAGAACATCTACCGTATATCTTTTGTGAACATAATGGAGGCTGATGAATGGTGAGGAGGTAAAGCATCCTCTGAGGGTATCTAGCAGATGCCATTGAATTGAGGCAGAATCCAAAGAAAACATGCAATTCCAGAAAAATAGTCCTAAGCAATAGATCACTGCTGACCTGCATCAGCTGCTGAAAACTGTTGCTGTAGAAAAGGACAGAAGCAAAACCAGAGGCAGTGGAAAAAAAAATAGTAAAGTAAGGAAGTGGCTAGTGACTGTAAATCCTTGTGGGAAGAGGCTTGGTGTTCAGTTTTCATTGGATGTGTCAGAACTCTGCCTGATGCATGCAATCACATTCGTTACTGAGCATGGTTAGTGCTATTGATTGCACCTAGTGCTTCTGCACTGCACACAGTGCCCATACTGCTCTTTGAGATACGCCTCACTCGTGTGCATGTGCTCTCTTTTGTTCAGAGCATCTAAATAGTATTAGAAGTCCTTAGGGACAATGACTGGGTTTTTATGTGACAGCTGAAATAGGCAGAACAGGTCACATTCAATAAGTCAAATTGTTATCATAGGGCACACCCCGCTGGAGCCAATAAGACAGTCGTGCAAAGCAAAGTAGCAAGGTACAACCAAAGGCCACAGAACAGTCAAGGCCCTGTGAACAGCTCATAGCTACTGATCGCAGCAGCATCTAACCATGGAGAAGTGGTCAGGCTCCCACGCCATACTGTGAAAGATGCCATTATAACCACCTTTGTGGTCAGGCCACCTCCTTCAGAAGCACGACAGCACCAATAATTAAAAGACTCCGTCAGCCTGATGCACAGGGAAGCTCTGAAAATTTTTACCGGAAGCAAACAAACGTGTCTGGACTCGAAACCGACTCACCTGCTACCTAGGGAGGCACGAAAAAGCTCAGCAGAACTAGACAAAGTAACCACCGCTTTCAACCGCCACAGCGGCACTAACCGCCCGGCCTGGGATCGCAGTGGCGGTGCCTCCGGGAGCAGGGCACCGGGCACCGGGCAAGGCGCCCACCCGCCGAGCGCGGCGAGGGCCAAGCACCTCTCTGGCAGCAGGGACCCACCAGGACCCTGCCGCCCGCCGGGCCGCGCTCCAGGCTCTGCGCCGCCACCGCTCCCCGGGGCAAGCCGAGGGCCAGGGCCGGGGCCGGGCAGCGGGGCCCAATCGGCATCGGCAGCGGGACCGCTCCGGTTTCCCAGCGTGCTGCGCGCGGGGGGCTGGCTCCCCGGCCCTGGGAGGAGGAGGAGGAGGAGGGGGCAGTGGCGGAGGTACCTCGGGCTGGAGGAGGAGTCGTTGTCGCTGCTGAGAGCTTCTCCCTCCGCCGCCGTGCTGCCGGGAGGGGTGGCAGCGCCGCTCCCCCCCCGCACCGCGATGCCGCTCTTCGCCACCAACCCTTTCGACCAGGATGTGGGTGAGTGGCTCCCGCGGCGCCCGGCCCTGCCTGGCCTTCCCTTCTGCCCCGGCCTACCCCTGAGGTAACCCCGCGGCCGGGCCTCCCTCCGACCTCGCTCCTGCCTCTATCCCCCCGCGGGCTGCCGTACCGCTCGGCCCCAGGCTCTCCGCTGCCCGCCCGGCCTCGCCTGTGGCGGGGAGCTGGAGGCGGCAGCGGGCGGGAGCCTCCTGGCTGGGGACGGTAGTGGCTGCGGCCTGGTCGGTGACAGGACGGGTGTTGCTGCGGGCCCTGCCTGGCGGCGTGGGTCGGCGAGCCAGCGGGGCGAGAACGGGGGGGCTTGCGGGAGACAAGCTGGCCTGCCTAGTAGAAGTAGCGTTACGGCACAACAAAACAAGTACCGAGAAATGCTTGTGCTGAAGTGTTACCGGAAGATGAAAAGTAAAACGCACCTTCTACAATTCTTCACAGACAGGCATGAGGACATTGTCAACGAGTCTTGTATTCGGCTCTTTAGAGTGAATTCCTGTGGGAGCTTTCTTGAAACTTGACTCGTTGTAGGCAGGTTTCATCCCCACTTTGCTTATTCCAAGGCCAAAGCAAATGGAGAGGAAATGCCTGGGTTTTACTTGACAAAAGTTGTGCTTAGTGCTGATGTGTCCAAAGGTAAAATAACAGCGAGGCGTTTAAAAATTAATTTTGCACGTCTGATTTGTGATCGTGTAATAGGATTTGTCTCCAACCTGCTGCTGGCTTTTGTTTTACTGTGAGCGGTAAAAGCTTTGTGTGATAAACAGCCTAATGGACTTTTTCACCTGTGTAGATAAGTACCCTCCGCATCCACCTTAGATTACTTTTTTGCAGCAGTGTGTAACACTATGTATGTTCCTTGGCACAGATTTCTTTAGTAGCCTTTTACTTGCTGTAGCTTTCAACTACAAATACATTGTTTCGTTCTTAATGTTGTTTCAACTTCAGAAGTCTGGGCTCCAGTTTAATTCTTCCAGATCTTAAAAAAACACACACCCTACTCAAAACTAATTGGAAAGTGTGTATCTTCTTTTTAAGGGAAGGGGTTAGTGCATAAATGAGAGACTGTGACACAAATTCTGTATGTATGTTATCAGGAATTCTTTGTTGTACCTTAATAAAGCATACTTGCTCTTCTCATTTTGAACAGATAAGAGCGCTTTTCTACTGAAGACTGCCCTTTTATTTATTATTTTCTTGGTGGTAAAGTTGATGGTGACTTATTTTTTTTCTAATTGTTTTGCTGTCTTCTAATATAATTTGGCAGTTGAAAATGAGGATGAAGTTTCACTGCTTGCCAATTTTCCATGGTCCATTAGAAGATTGAAACATTGGTAATATTATATGTGAGAATGATTTGAACTAATAAGATTAAAAAGTGATAGCTGAGGTTCTGGCAAACCTTCACTTCTTCCTAAGTCAGTCTTGCAGTGACAGTCAAACTGCTTGGGTGGGTTTTTCTAGAGCTGAGTCTGGTAGATGTGCTTGTCACCACTGTAAATTTTTTAATGCAATGAGTAGCACCCAGCTGCTACTCGAGTGGCTTATTTGCTGTTTTCCAGGTGCGAAGGATGCCAACACCTTACCTACTGTGCTTGCCTAGTACAATGACCAGTAAATATTTTTCAGAAGCATCATTCTGTACCCTGTATGAACACAGAGAAATAACCATTCAGTCTCAAATTGCTCTTGGAAAAGCAGTGAGCAGTGGCCTAATTTTCACCAGTAAACACATCTTTCTGATGGCTTCCCTCATGGTGTCCTGAGGGAAACCTTCTTTCAGGAGTTTGCTGCCTTTATTCATCACTTAACTGGATTTGTGCCAGGGAGATGGGAATGATGAAGTCTCCAGGAAAGTGTCCCTGGGCCCTTCTTCCCCAAGGTCCCTTGGGAATGTGCTATTATCTGGATGAACTTCTTGGCAGGCTTTACAAGATAACGTCAGCTGTGAGTAAGTTCTCATGTTCTCGGGAAACTTCCAAAAGTTGCCAAGCAGTAGTGTTATTTTTCAGTTTTTTTCTCAGAGTTGAATGCTCTGCTTTTGTTCTTGCCCAGCAAGAAAGTTTTCTTCTGAAAGTTGGATTCCTGAAGCAGGAAGGCAGTCAAAAACTATTCTTAATTTCATGTGGATTTTGACATTGGTTTACTTGATAGTATTGCTATGATAGCTGGGCATTCTTGTCTATGTGACAGCTCATCAGTACTGTGAGATAGTTGGAAAGTATTTTGGAGCCATTTAGGGTGATGGATTGCAGAGAACACATCTGGAACTAAGTTGTTTTCCATTGTTTTGAGGAGCATAAGTATCTCTAAGCTCAAAAGGAGAAATTTCCCTGTTTGTCTGGCAGTCATTGGCATTTGGCTAGTACTGTTAGCGTGCTTTTGCTGTGGAATGTGGTCATAATAGTGTTAGCCATTTAGTGTCAACTTTGTACAGAGATTTTGAGGGTGCATCACTTCTTAGGGTGTGGTTGGTAAAATAATGTTGTTTAAGACTACTGTTAAAGTAATAATATTAAAGAATGCTTTAAGCTGCCCAGAAATTTGATGTCAGCCATTGTCATCTTCAAAGAATCCAGGTCTCTGGATGAAGCCCAAATGCTTTGTTTTGTTTTCTGAACCCTCTTTTTATCATATTTAAGACTATTTCAGCAGGAAAGGATGCTAATCATTGGTGACACAAGTTTGTGTGGGCTTTCATAATCAAGTCTGAGAACCTGTGACAGTATGTCCAAGTCAGGAACATAGTACTGGAATCTAACAAAAGAAAAAATCTTGAAGACACTGTACCACTGAGATTATAATTAAGAGACTAAGCCTTCATTTAAGGGGTTAGAATCAGATTTCACAACCTTAATCATAAAAGTCCCAGAAAATTGTTCCTGAGAAATGCAGGTTTGTCTGTACATTTGGTGCAGCCAAAGTAATGGTGAAATGTGCTGTAAGAACTAAGAGACCATTTGCTAATCTGTCATGACCGGCTAATTAGTAATGTAGTGGTGATTAGGCTACGTTTGATGAAGGACTCCCTGCTAAAGCAGTTCTAAAGTGTCATTTAGGTGTTATCTCAAGTATAAAATCTGTAAGTATAGAGTTAATGTAGTCATTCTAACTTGTTGTCAAGCATTGTCTTCAGTGTCAGGGCCACCCCTCAGGAATCCTTGATCCAAGAAACTGGGGAGAAAATCTGGAGAAAGGAAGTCTTTTCCTTGGTTAAGAAAGATTTGGTTAGAGATCATTTAGGTGAGCTTGGCATCCACAAGTATATAGGCTCTGATAGAATGCATACACAATTGCTGAGGGAGGTGGTGGACATCATTACTAGGCTACTCCTGATCATATGTGAAAGGTCATGGCAATCGGGAGAGGTGCCTGAATACTGCAAGAAAACATCACCTCAGTCTTCAACAGGGCAAGAAGGAGGACTCTGGTAATTACAGACCAATCAGCCTCACCTCAATTCCTGGAAAGTAAAGGCTGGGGGCTGACCTGCTGCAGAATAGGTCTGTGGAGAAAGACCTGGGGTTCCTGGTGGACAACAAGTTGTTCAGGAGCCAGCAATGTACCCTTCTGGCTGAGGAGGCCAATGATATCCTTGGCTGCATTAGGAAGAGTGTGACCAGCAGGTCAAGGGAGGTCATCTTCCCTTGCTTCTCTGCTCTGATGAAGCTGCATCTGGAGTACTGTGCCCAGCTGGGGTCTCCCCAGTTCAAGAAAGACAAGGAACTGCTGAAGAGGGTCCAGCAAAGGACTAAGAGAATGATTAAGGGTCTGGAGCACCTCTCATAAGGAAAGGCTGAGGGAGCTAGGCCTGTTCAGTCTACAGAAGAGAAAGCTCAGAGTGGATCTGCTCAATGTACTTAAGTATCTGAAGGGAGAGTGTCAAGAGGATGAGGCCAAACTCTTCTTGGTGGTGCCAGGAGATAGGATAAGAGGGTACAGACATAAACTAAAGCACAGGCAGTTCCACCTGAACATGAGGGAGAACTTTACTGTGAGGGTGACTGAGCACTCGAGTAGGTTCTGCCCAGGGAGGTTTTGGAGTCTGTTTCCCTGGAGATATTCAAGAGCAGTCTCTACACAAGCCTGAGTAATGTGGTCTAGGTGACCCTGCTTGAGCAGGGAGGCTGGATTAGATGATCCCTTCCAACCTCAACCATTCTGTGACTCTGTGATTGTAAGGAATGAAGGGAGTACTTGTCGTTAGTCTAGTTCACAATGTGTAATGGTTTGAGGAACCACAGGAGTGGGAAGAAAGGAAAGATTCAAGCTCACTATTTACAGCAGTAGGAAATTAAGCAGATATTTTGGTAATATAGTAGAACTGTCAGCCTGACGTGACTTGCAATTTTTCACACATTTTATTAACTACAGCAGTTAGTGATCGTTTTATACTTACAACTCTTTTGATATTTAATAGTATGCATGAATTACATATGATTGTACGTATCGGTGTACATCATTATACAGTCTGATGTTATTAGGATGTAAGAAACGTTTTGACTATGATTCCCATTTTCATGTAATGAAGTACTTTCACTATTTAAACTCATTATTCTTTAGCTTTATTCCCTTGGTTAGCCAACATTTCTAAAACCATCCAGTTACATGTCTCCCCTAAACTCATCCTTTTTCTGCTTAGGCCAGGTTTGCCAAAAGGAGGGAAAATAGTTGCAGAGGAGATTTTTGACCCCAGATAATTATGGAGACTACAGACTGTGAGTTAACTTCTGTCTGCAATGGAAGACGTGTTCCAGGGTTTTGGTTCAGCTTGTCATGAGTCTGGCACTTTTGGGCCCAAGTTGGCCTACTGCTTTTCTTGGTGTTGTTTTAGATAGTAGGCATTAATTGTGAGCTAGCAGGGAGGCTGAGTAGAAAATGTGTGGGAAGAAGCTTTAGCCACCCCTTTTTTCAGTTATTTATAAATGTTTATGAAAAACAAGAACTTTTATTTAAAGATACCTTTGGTGTATGTTCTCAGTGAAAAATGGCAACACTGACAGGATAAAAAAGAGTGGAATACCTCTTCTATATAAAAACCAGCAAACAGATCCTTTTCAGTATCTCTTTCTGAAACTTAATCACCAGACTCTGAGTTCAGCTGGGCAATTCGAAGCCAATATAGTGCATTCCATAGTTTTTTTGTAAGACTGTACTTTCCTGGTAATTGTTTTTCATTCCTCCTTAGAATGGAGGAATGAAAGAGAGAATGGACAGAAGAACTGTCATTTTAAGTGCTTCCCCTTAGTTCAGCTGTGAGTGTGTGTTATAATATAAATATTCAGAAGAATCAAAGTGGTTCTCTAACATGTAAAATCTCTTCCTCTAGCTGATAAATATAACACTGTATATTTCATAGAATCATAGAATCAATTAGGTTGGAAAGGACCTTTAAGATCAAGTCCAACCATTACCCCAGGACTGCTAAATCCACCACTAATCCAGGTCACTGAGGGCCTCATCTAAACAGTTTTTTGAACACTTCCAAGGGATGGTGATTCCAGCACTTTCCTGGACAGCCTGTTCCAATGCCTGAGCATCCTCTTGGTGAGGAAATTTTTCCTAATATCCTATCTAAACCTCCCCTGGCACAGCTTGAGGCCATTACCTCTTGTTCTATTGCTTGTTACTTGTGAGAAGAGACTGGCCTCCACCTCTCTATAACCTCCTGTCAGGCATTTGTTGAGGGGAGTAAGGTCCCCCAGAACCTTCTCTTCTCCACGTTAAAGATCCCAGTTCCCTCAGCTGTCTCTCATTGTGCTCCAGACCCTTCACCAGCGTTGTTGCCCTTCTCTGGACCTGCTCCAGCACCTCCAGCACTGAACACAGTATTTGAGGTGCAGCCTCACAAGTGCTGATTGGAGGGGAATGATCACTGCCCTGGTACTCCTAAACACACTATTTCTGATACAGGTTAGAATACTGTTGTCCTTCCTGGGCACAAGCTGGCTCATGATCAGCGGCTGTCAATAAGCACCCCCAGGTTCTTTTCCACTGAGAACCTTTCCAGCCACTCTTCCTCAAGCCTGTAGGATTGCATAGGGTTGCTGCAGCCAAAATGCAGGTTCCGGCACTTTGTCTTGCTAAACCTCATACCGTTGGCCACAGCCAATTGATCCAGCCTGTCCAGATCCCTCTGCAGAGTTTTGCTATCCTCCAGCACATCAACACTCCCAGCCAACTTGATGATCGATCTTCCTTCTGAAATGCTACGGTGGCTTTTCAATGGGGCTCTGCAAATAGATTCTGGCACCATTTATGACATGCCTGTGATACATCTTGTTTACAGAGTAATCATCATTGTTTTCATATATCTCTAATGCGCTCACTTCCTACTCTGTTGTAATATTTGTGGGTGAAAGGTAGTTTGAATTCCATGGATTTGTTAGGGTTTGTGTAAGATGTCTGAACATCTGCATTATTTTTGACCAGCCTGTCTTACTGTTTTCAGCAGTGTCTCACCACATCTTGAATTTTTTTGTCTCCATTCCGCTTAGCTTACTGAGCTGCATGATGTCTATCTTGGCCACGTTGCCCCATGCATGGTGAGATGAATGAGGTCTTCTGAAGAAATAGGTTGAGGTGGCCTCATGTCAGTTTGTTCACTACTGCTTGCTTTGCCTTAGATCAGCTAATAGGACTCTTATAGGACACCTTCTGTAGGTGCTCCCATAAGGACTTTTTAGGAATACTAGAAATAGGGATACAGTTAAACTGAAGAAATTGCTTAACAGCTTCAAAATTAATGGTTCTAGTTCCTTTCTAAGGTGGCACTGCCTGTCAGTGGTTATTTTCAATTTTGTCTGAATGGACCCTGGTTGGACGTATTCTTCTGTACAGTTGCTAATGAAATGCAGAGTGGTTAATATTAAAGCAGGATTTTTTGTAGAATGGGCCAACAGATGCATTTGTTCATTTTATTTGACAGACAAAAAGAACAAATTTAATTACTTTTAACTTCAGTGATGTGGAATAGTTTGTAATTGGAATATCTTAGTGAGTGACTGCAAAAAGAAAGAAAAATTTGCAATCTGTTTCAGTCTTTCAGCACTATTTAAACTATATTGAAGAGATGAAGTAGTTACATTTATGTTTTTACAATGCTTTGGAATTTTAGTATTTGCATTTATATAGAGAGGAGGAAAAGTTATTTATTTAGCCTTGGCAGAAAACCAAGACTTTCAGTGGGAAAGGGGAAGAGAAGGCTGAGGGGAGTGTTAAATTTTTTTGCCCATTCTATGGTGTTTACATTGATATAATGGAATTTTTTTGGGGGGTAGGGGGGGGAGTGGGTGTTGTGGTGGTTTTTTTTGTTTTGTTTGTTTGTTTGGTTGATTGGTTGATTGGTTTTTGGTTTGTTTTTTGGTTTTCTATTATGCTAGAAACTGATTGTAATTTTAGCTTGTGAATGAAGACTTTCTGTTGCCATTCTTTGTCACTTCAGTTACTGAGAACTTCAGGGTTTCATTTTAGATATGTGCAACTGAGGAAATAAATTGTGTCCGTGAATGGAGTAAGAGCAAATAGCAACTAGAATGGTTAAAAGCCATAGTTTAGTAGACTATTCTAACAGTTTTTACTCATATTTGTCTTAACTGCTTCAAATCATGTACATTTCAAGTGATGGTTTTGGGAGCGTTTGATCTGGCTTTGTCATTTCTTGAAGTTCTGTGTAGTTTTAATATCTTTGAGACTTTGTGGCCTGAAAAAAGCTCAGTTCTAAGATTGGAGTTTTTTAAAAATAAACTTCTGTAAAATCTAAAGCTTAGGAAGCTCAAACATACCAAACCTTCTCTCTAAAAATGTTGTTAGCAATGGGTCTTCTACCTATTTCTGCTTTAACAAGTACATCGTGTTATTTACTGCAGTATCCCATGTTATTTACTGCAGTATCCAAACATTGATGAGAGTCTTTACTCTTGCAAAATTCTAATAAGACAGTACAATACTATTGTTAAGATGCAGAACTGAGGCAGAGAAATCAAGTGACTGACACATATTTGCCTGGAACATCTGCAGCAATAATTTTATTTCTCTTACCAGTAAGCCTGGCAGTGGATTCTTTCAGCATGTACTACACTTCTTTTATCCAGTAGTACTTTATGCACCTGACTATAAATTTCTGTTAAGACAACTATGAATTATTGGGAAATTATTATTTTTTTCTTCTGAGAGAACTTTGCTGCTTCTGCTCTAAAAGAGATCAACTGCAGTTGTGTTTTGTTTGTAATAGGGAACTTCAAATAAAATCACAGCACAAACTTTATTTGGGTATGATTTCTAAGTAATGTACAAAACCAGAGGAGAAAACAGAATCTTGTTGACACTCCAAGCCTTCAGGTGTGTGTAAATTGGAGGCAAATGGGACCTCAACAAAATTAGTGGACTTTAGTACAAGGAAAGGCTGGTTTATTTAGGTATCCCAACAGAGTCCATGCAAGGGCCTGTGTACTTTCTCAACAACCAAAGTATAAGTAAGGTAACTCATATCTTTAGATCAGTCTAGCCTTGCTTCTGATCAATAGGTGTAATGCTGTCTCTTGGGTTTTTGGATACAGTATTTCAGTGAAACTGGATGGCATTTATACTAAGGAATGGTGTTTTCTGTAGAAGGCAGATGATGTTCAGGTTTGTATAAATTTTATTCAGGGGTTTACTTGAGGGGGCAAAAAGGGGGAAAATAAGTTTTTAAGCATGATTTCAGCATCTAGATAATTGAAGAAGATTATGTTCTAGAACTTACTGAGAAACTTAGAAGATACAGACACAGCTGTGATTTGTATCAGAGGAGATGCATTTTGCTTCAGAACATTTCCTTAATTGTTTTAGATGTGATTTATGATCATGTCAGTGTGGTTGAAGCGCTGTTTCTGACTCAGGAGTTGCAAAGCTGCAAATTGTTAGTCACTGAAAGGTGTGTTGTAGGGAAGTACAACTAATGCTTACCTTCTTTTTTGTGTTTTCCTAGGCATCTGCTTCTTTCAGTATAATATACATTAGAGAATGAATGTTGGGCAACATGGAATTGGTCTGGTTTGTATAGTTAATGTTCGGAGTACAGAAGTATAAAGAGAGAAGCCTGGTGATCTCATGCCCTGTGCCTTGCAGAGAGGCTGAAAAATGTGATACATCCTGTGCGTCTGTGTGTCTTACTTTTGTTTTAAGAACTAAATAAATTGATGAAGTTGTTTGAAAAGGATCATTGTTCTCCAAAGAAGCCATAGTTACAAGTATTCTTTTCCTCTGAAATGATGGTGTTTACCACTTTGTGTACCTGTCTTTGGGGAATTAATTGTAAGAAAA
Organism: Loriculus beryllinus; assembly: GCA_039877255.1. Classification (NCBI taxonomy): domain Eukaryota; kingdom Metazoa; phylum Chordata; class Aves; order Psittaciformes; family Psittacidae; genus Loriculus; species Loriculus beryllinus. The sequence continues at coordinate 2,429 of JBCJKH010036709.1, read as the reverse complement.
TAGTTCTTAATAATTCTGAGAAAAATAAAGGTGAAGATTGAAGATCTGTAATGGGGAAAAAAAAAAAAGAAAAAAAAGAAAAAAGCAATAACATTTAAAAAACTACTGATTACAGTCTGAGGTGATGTGAGATTTTACAGGCTTGCACTGGTTAAAATTACTACATTAATAAAATTTGTAGGCCTTGCTTTTGCTAGGAAAACAATATCTTGAATTTGAGTGACCCAGCTTTATGGGAAAGTGCTGTTTCAGAAGACTAGAGACAGGGTTCAATCCTGTGTACCTCTGTCATGTAGTCCTGCTTTCCTTTGTCTTTGACATGGCATTAGTAAGTTTTAAAGAACACTGATTTAGTGAAGGAGCCAGTTCTGTCTTTAAGAGTTGTTTTAGTAAAGTCTGAAATGTTATCTGATCCTGGCTTGGCATTCACTAAGTTGAATAAGATTTTGTGGCAATGATGAGGTGGAGGGATAGGGTCTGAAGTAAATATTCATATTGTTATGGCATAATTATTTCTTATCAGGGTGAAAGATGAAGAACACTTCTAGTTTAAGTTATCTTCTATCTGCTATGCTAACCTATCCCGATACTTTAAACACAAATGTCTGGTTTTCCCTCTCCATCAGAGTTTATTCTGGTTCTAAGATAGAGTCTGATAGTGATACGTCAGCTGTACCTGCAGGCTGGTAGGGTGCCAAATGTTAGAGTAAGCAAAAACTGAATGTACATAAAGGTTTTTTTGGCTGTAGATGTGTGCCTTCCATTAAAAAGAGAGCATTCATGAATTTTAACTAATGATAGTGTACGTAATTTAACTTAAGTAGCTTTAAGTCATAATTCTGTCTACAAAACACTGATGCAACATAGGAATTTTGTCAGGCATCTTTGTTGCTCTATTCCCAGAGTGGTGAAAGGTGATAGTCACTTGCTAATGCTCTGACAGAGATAGTGGCCTTTTTTGTGGACAGTCAGTGTTAGATAGGGTACTACTAACATTCACAGTATGCCGTTAAGTTTTAAAACTGACCTTGTTTGAGACAGAATGTAACTAAAACTCTGGAGGCAAATTCGTTTTCCTCATGTCTTATGATTAAATTTGTTACCCGAGGGAATTAATGGATGCTTGTTAGTACAGAAGACAGCACACAATGAAACTGGGTTTCAGGCTTAGATTTAGTAACAAACTGTCTACTGTTTGTTGTTGTTGGAGGAAAGATCCCAACAAACAAGGGGGAAGGTGTTGCAAATAAATGACAGATTTTATACAGAACTAAGTTCAACTTCCAGTAAGGGATGTAGCCATCATAGACGGCTTGTAATTGTACTAATAAATCTGTAAAATATTCTCAGTGAGAATTTAAAAAAAGGTTGTAACTGGTGTGGTTGGTATGGATCAGGGATGTCATCAATTACAGTCTTAATTGTAGTTTTAGCCAGCTATTTAAAATAGCATAAACCAGCTGGGTGTTACCTTAAAACATTAAGCATGCATTAGTTTACTTTTTTGGTTTGTAAGACAAAGCAGGTTGCCATGCCATTTGTCTTTGCTGACATTGTGAGGAAAGAAGAATCGATTATTGCCAGAAGTACAGACAACTGACTGTTATGTAGAATAATGGAAAAGGCTAGTGTTTCAGTTCTATTGGATGGTTCAGCTGTCTGCTGAAGGATGGGCTAACTGAAGTGCGGCATTATGTATGAATGAACAGTGTGGGTTTGCAAGGCTGGATGTAAGCTCTGAGCCTGATGGGATCTTAAGGCTGTGGAGAGCACCGTGCAGACACACTTTGGCTGGACCTGCTCCAGCTCCAGCAGAACTGGCAATGAAACAATGGAGTTGTGGAAGTAAACTGCCTCCATGCAGTGTGTTTTGTGTCTCTGGACTGTGCTTACCAGTTGTTTTCAGTTTTGGGAATGCCATATAGGCAGCTGTATTTCAAGAAAGCTGTTATATGATGCTTCAGAGATGAGGCTGGCTTTGGTAGCAGTGTAGCTGCTGTGCTCATGGACAGCAGAATACATACAGAATACATACAGAAGAATGTCTTGGCCTGTGATGGCTCTCTATGCAAGTCACTCAGTTCAGGTGTCTTGTGGCACAAGTATTTTGCCTGCAGATTACCCAGACCTGGCTATAGGAAAAAAAAAAAAAAAGCCAAAACAAAAACCAACCAAACAAGTAGGAAAAGTATAATGTGTGGTTCTGTTGTGGGTTTTTCTTTGCCTTCTTCTCTTCCTCCTCATCTCATTTGCTTGTATTTATGAAGTATCCCTAACTAAAAAAACAAAATTCTGAGTAATGAAACAATGTTCCTGCCCCTCTACTCTGCTCTTGTGAGACCTCACCTGCAGTATTGTGTACAGTTCTGGTGTCCTCAACATAAAAAGGACATGGAACTGTTGGAACAAGTCCAGAGGAGGGCCATGAG
>JBCJKH010036698.1:15811-27427 GCA_039877255.1 Loriculus beryllinus | reverse complement strand
TATTACAATATCCCTGAGGAACATCACAGTCTAATGATCAAAGGAGGGCAAAATCGTAAGAAAATGTTAGAAACTCTACAAAGACTGTGAAAATTAGTTAAGATGTATAAAGTATTTAAAAGATTCCACTGCACTAACCCTTCCCATCATTTCTATCTCTTACATTGCTGGAAAACTGTATTTCTGTGATCTGCCACAGGGAGTCATTGGGGCATTGCCAGAAGGTCTCTGTCTTAGATCCTCAATGATAAATGCAATGGGTTTCTCTCATTCCTCTTCTCTGAAGCTATCTATACAAGTTTGCTGACACATTCCACTGGTAAACACCAAATTCTAATGCTGGCAAAATCAGTATTATAGGAGAAACAGTGCTGATAACACTGTTTCTTTGCTCATAAAAGAGACCTCAAAAAATTAACCACACAGAAAAAAAAGGCAAAGACACAGTTGTAAAACTGGCCATTGATGCATTTTGGGACACATATCATATCTATCTCCTTTTATCTCTGAAACATTCAAATAAGGCTCAAAGTCTAGTTCGATTAGATCTCTGCCATTCTGTGAGACTAAAATGGACTAAACAAAGATTTAAAACTCATAGCTAACTAAAATTTGAAGTAGCATCCCGAGATAACTTTAAACAAGACAAGTTATTTAAAGACTTGGTAGAGGTGAAAATTTTCCACATATTACAGAGCCAAAAGGTAGAAGAGAATCCATGTGATATAAAGAATGTACAACTACCAGAAGGATCTTAATACAGCGTTAATGTAATTTTTTTTATGTTTTTCCTAAGTCTGAAGAATAAGAACAGATTTTTTCCTGATTACTTTCCACCTGTCTATTTTCCTTCATTGTTTCCTCATTGACAGAGGTATTTCTCCACCCTGTTGCCCTGACTCTTTAGCTTGTCAGATGAGGGTTAGATCTAATTATTGATTCAGCCAATTAGGTGTCAGCATAGCACAGGTGGAGGAATGGTGTCCAAACTCAAGAATCAGGTACCCAGACTCTTACCCAATGCATGCCCTGTCACAAGCTGTGCCCCTGGGCAGAAAGGTAAGACCCTGGAGCAGAGAAAAAGTGTGCAGGAGAGACACCCAGCTCTACTTGAGGAGCACCAAAATGCTTTCAGAGCTTAAAATAAAAATAAACAAAAAATTAATTAAAAAACCAATGTATTTTAGCAGGGAAGTAGTGGGAGGGAGAAAGGCAGACACCAAGAGAAAACAGATACTCTGTGAAAACAATTTCTGTAGAAAAATCTTCATCAATTGCATATGGAGGGTTTTCTAAGAGAAGAACTTCCATTTTTCCTTGTTGCTACATTACTATAAAAATGCAGACTTAAAAATAAAAATTATAACGCCTTAGGTTATATGACATTTTATTTGTTAAAATAGCCCTATCAAGGACATTTTTTATTAAAAAGAAATGAGTTATGAAGTTAGAGAAACTGTATGGAGAATTAAGTCTATTTGAAGTATTCTGGGCACTAGCCCTTTGAAAAACAACTTATAGTAAAAGGAAGCTGTTGCTAGGATACTGTAACCACTGTCATCAGGATAATGTGGTGGGCTTTTTTTCTCTTTTTTAATATATATTTTAAACAAGAAATCTTGATTGATGAACACAACAGATAATGAACATTGGTATCAAAGCTGCCTGATGTGTTAAAGACTGAGTGGAACATTCAATTTTATGTTTAAAAGCCAAAGCGAAGTTAAAGTCTTCAAAGTGAAACCCATCAAAGAGTGTTACAAGAAATGAATGGCTACAAGGCTTGTTAGGTGCTTAAATAGAAGAATACAGACACAAAGCACAGAAGTAAGCTGAGACAGAGAGACTAAAGACAGAGAGAAGAGATGTTGCTGTGGAGGTGAAGGAAGTCTGCAGCCATTTCATTCTGCTGGAGTCAAAGACAACAAAAACCATAAGGAACAAAAATGACCAGAAATGTGTGCTGAATTAGTCTTTTGTGTGGCAACAGCTTGCTAGTTGAAATTATAAAAATAGGAGATCAAAAGGGTATGGAAACTGTACAGATCTGAAGACAAATTAGGTTTATGGGAAAAATTAAGTTTGTTAAGTCACCACTAAACCTCCCCTCAACTAGAAGAGACCTTTTGATACTCTTCTATGCATTTTCATGTCAAAGAAGATGTCCAAGGTTCCCTGGGTTATTCAAGTATCTATGCTATCAATTTCAGTAAAGTTTTGCCTTGGAAAGTCTGAGTCTGAAGTCGGAGCAGAACAGTTCACAAAGAGTATCAACTTGCATGACAAATTTCCTACTCTGCCTGTAGAGTGCAAAGGTATTTTTTCCTAATTAAAATATGAATGCTGTCATCTAATAATTTTCCTTGTGAGAAATAACAAGCTTGCTAATTAAATGTGCAATTTCTTGACATTTAAACAGGTCAAATTTTTTTTCTAGGTGTCTTTCTGGTCATTTATTTGAGGTGCTTCTTCCAGGCATGTTTATTATACCAACGGTAATTAATAACCAACATAACAGACCCTTCTAAAACAGGAAGGTGAATAATGTAGTTTTGTCCTTTTGCTCAACTGAAGTTATTTTCAAATAGACAATAATGACAATTAAATAGAGGATAGAGATTTTATTCCTATTAAGTCCTCATCATCTTTCCAGGCTTCCTGTGTCTGTCTTCTGAAATATATCTTTCATAAAGCCACCTCTTTGTTCCTTTTGGCTTTAATGAATATTATTGCATAAAACTCAAAGAAGATGGCAAGATGGTCCTGCTTTACTTTACTGATATTACACCTGAAAAAGGTGCTGCTGTAGATAGATTTTAAGTTGTGGTATGAATAGAGTGGAAGACTTGTGGGCACAGACTCTTACTTTTAAAAGCTTATGTGATTTCCACAACTGTAATAACTGAAAACATATTTTGATTTTCAGCACATTAAGTATAGCTTTCAACCAGTCAGTCAAAATGAAATTTTCTATTTCACAGAAACTTCAAATATCTTTGAAAATTTCCAAGCATTCTGCAAATCAAAATTTTCAAAGTATTGTCTTTTGGAAAGAGCAAGCCCATTCCCTGTGAATTTACCAAGGTATGCATCAAATCTAATCCTTATTTCTAGGACTTATCAAGACATGAGAAAATTGTATGACTTACAGACTTAAACTGTTTGAACTAGGGAATGATTTTTCTCACCAGCTTCCTGAAGTCAGTCCGGCGTTTGTTACCACCTGCTTTATTCTCATACAATATGAACAATATGAAGTTAATTTATGTCATTTTTCTATTAAAAAAAAAAAACAAACCCCCCCCCCAAAAAAAAAAAAACACAAAAAACCCCATGCCACTCTATTGCTTTGGCATGGCTTGTGGTTTTTTAGTTGGTTTTTCCCCCCAAAGTGAGATGTCTGCCAGGGGTTTGATATGTTACCTTTGTATTTATGTTGTGATTTATTAAGAAGTTACAATACTCAGCTGTTTGTTATCCTGCTGCAGGGACACAGAATAGGCAACATGTCTATTATGTGGCATTGCAGTTCTCAGACTGAGATGATAATTGCAATCAGTAATAATTTGAATTCATGTGCCAGGTTATGAACTGCAGCAGTGAGAAATAGATATATTGCCTGCTTAGGAAAGAGAGCTAGGTCAATAACCTCATACACTGCACCATTGGGAAATGACAAAACATGTCAGAGCTCTCAGAAATTATAGTTTTCGGTGTGTATCTAAGGTCAACAGTTGACTTTAGTATAATGAAGAATGAATTACTGAGAAATAAAATAATGGTTTCTCTTGATTTTTAATTCCTGTTTTAATGTGTGATAAGAGACTGAATGCTTTGCCATCTTTGATATGCTTCAGAAGTATCACAATGGCAACAGTGGCCAGAAGGTAGCTCTGCTGTTTTGACAGTGTCAGTGATTTAGCCGCTACAACAGTAGACATTTTTCATCCAATAGTCTTCTCATTAAAGTGTCTGTTATAAAATTACAGTTTCTAGCTTAAGACACTTAACATGTAGAATTCTTTCATTATAATCAGGAGAGTTTTTTGGTTTCTTTTGGTTTTGTTTTGGAGGTTTTTTTTTTCAATCCATCTTGGGAAGCATTTTCATTTTCCCAGAACAGAAAATGGTGAAAAAAAGAAGAGGATTTATTAAGATGAAAACTTTGCCAAAAAGGACTTCAAAATAAAACTCTTTTCATTTCAAAAAATTATAACATTTGGGTTTAATTTGTAAATTTACTGGTACTGAACCACACCACAAGTAATAGTACTGTCTTTTGTAATCACACAAGAAATAGTCAGAAAATATGAATTTATCTTATCTTTCTTAAACTCTCTAAACCCTAAATATTTTGCTTTGGACATTTAAACTTATTTTAAACTTCTAAGACTTTCTCCATAGTCTGGTGAGTATAAAAGAGTTAATGACAGCCTAAAACAGATTACCAAATAGGGTAGAATGAGCCCAATAGGTAAATGAGCCCAATAGATAAATGAGCACTGGCATGTGCTGAGTTGCATTTAAGTCTCTACAAACTAGGCTTCATTAAGAATCACTTTCCTTTATATCTAGGAAATCCTATCTTGTACAAGGTTAAAAAAATAATGATTTATAGATATCTCAGTATTTTGTCCTGTACTCTTGGTCATTCATTCCCCTATTTAATTTGTTAATGATATGTGTTACTGTCCAATATTTCCCTTCACTATAGAAAGATTATCAGAAAAGGAAGAGTCATCAAACCTGACTGAAACAGATAGGCCATTAGTAGCTAGGAAAATACAGTCTTAGAGTGGTTAATATGATATGAAATGCATAGGAATCCATTATTCTTGTATTCTATTGACCACACTGCTCCTACAGATCACAGCCAGTTTGACACATACTGAAAACAAATGTGGTCTTTAAGATAACTATGATTGAGCACACTGAGTATTTGAAAAACAAATCTGATAGAGCAGTGATGTGATTGCAACATACATTGGTCATTTGTGGGAATATGCAAGGGAATTGTATCAAAATCTTAGACAAAAAAAATCAAGCAAATGTTAAAATTATATTGTATATGAATGCATCCACATATGTATACATATATACACACACATAAGTATTTAGAATAATTTTTAACTAAAATCAAAATCATAGCTCCATATCTGATTTCCTTCCTTATCTGAAAAGTGTGTGCCTCCAAAACACGTCTGTGCTTTTTATCACTAAGCTCTGTTTGTTAATCTTGATTTGCAGTTGCCAAATGTTTAAAGTTGCGAATGATTAATTTTGTAGGATCATATTTTGAGCCAAATATTGGTTGTAAATAATTAGCTTTTTAAGAAAAAATAAAATATGCTTAACTGATTGAACTCACATTCCTACATACATTAGTACAGTGGTTTTATTTTTATCTTACAGTATTTTTGAGAGCCTGTGACAATTCATACTTTCTCTGCTGTCCAGCTAGGGCATAGTGATGATGAAAGCATATTTCAGTAATGACATTAATACAAAAGAATGAAACACTGTGTGAAAGTGAACATTCGGGAATGCATGCAACTAACAGTTTGTGAGGCAAATCCTTCTCAAAAGTTAGCTTAGCCTTTTCAGTGATAAAGTGACATTCATCTGTGCCACCACCAAAAAAGGGATTTAATTACCTTACTCTTGGAAAAACAGTTACTGTCCCTGTTTATTTCCCATTGAATATAAAAATTTAAAAATGTAACTGAAAGTAGTTGAGTTATGTAAATACACTCTATTGAGCTACCAGCTGTCAGTTACTGCCAGACATTGTTTACTAACCAATATCCAAACTTAGATCAGCCACAGTCAGTAGAATGCTAATATACAAAAAATATTAGGCTTTTTTGCTAGTTGCATTCTTTGTGTGCTAGAAAGTATCACAGGAAATGGGCAGTGTAAATGACAGCTGCAGTAATGTCCACCTCCCAGACAGAAGGGAGTTAGGCAATGCTGTGCCAGGGCTATGATTCCACTACCGGATTTTGAGGTCTATGAGACTAAACTGCTCTTCATTTACTTGTCATTGTCAGTATTTCAACATTACTGATATTCATATGCTTTGCTACACATTAAATGGGACTATAGAGCAGGGTTTAAAGGGAGCATCCATCACACTCACAAAAACATTGTACATGTGAGTGGTTCCTGAGCTTTCACCTGGAAGGTGCTGGGGAGTCAGGGGGCTTCCGTCTGTCCAAGGGTTACTACATGGGTGTAGAGTACTTTGTCCAGTAGGCTGCTGTGCTGAGCTTGGTGCTAGTTGCTGCTGCTGCTGCTGAGCTCAGTTAAGGGGGAAGCATGACACAGAGAGATTTTTACTTAGAGTTCAGTGGGAGGTGGACCCCCACAAAGAGTAGCCCCTGCATGCATTAGTTCTTTAACTGTATGTGCATGAACACATAAGTGTGTGCAGGCTGGAAAATTTACAAAATTGTGAAACACATTCATGAGGTCTGATGCAATATGCAGTTTTGCCAGTGGATAAAGGATTTAAAAATAAAATACGTTTGGCAAGTTCCAGTTCCTACTTGCCAGCTTGGAAGGGAGCAGTGTGATCAGGGTAAAGTAATTAAACATTTTTAGCTTTCATTTTCCATGTTATTGTCTTCATTTTATTGCTCAGTGTTAAGCTATCCTAAATGTTGCTTCAAAACATGAGCTCTGAGGTCCTGCCCTTCTTGCACTCACACTAGGGGTTCCTAGCCACAGTCTCTAGTCACCATTTGTGAGTAATCATGGACTGCCACAACTACCATTAAACACAACAGAGCACAAATCTGGTTTAGAAAAGACTGCACTTTATAGCCTTTAGCTCAGCAATAAGACGTTTTTGAGATTCATCCTTGTACAGTGCATTGTAATAGGTTGTGTGATTAACAAGCACCACTGCCAGTGGAGTCAGACACCAGAGCAGAACACTTCCCTGCTCTTGCCAAGCAACAAATTTAGGGCCCAATTCAGTTCGAGGACAGCCAGTTTCCTTGTTACAGAAGCTGGCTGTGATTTTTACTGAAATAAGCCCTCTGCTTTCAGAATGAAGATGAGAATTCAAGACAACCTAATTAAAAACATTGATGATTTTGTTTTCAGTTGGTATTTGCTTCTGCTTGACATGATGTAATGGCAGATAGGTCCGAGCATCAGAGCTCTTCTAGATGTATGGTTATAGCAAAGGATTCTTCATCCATCCCAGGGACACTTACTGTACCTCCTGCTAGATGGTGGTGGGTTTTTGGTTCGCTTTTTATGTTATGGCTTTTTATATTGTTCCAAGATCATGTTCCTTTCCTATTATTCTGCTACTTTCTTAAATCTACATCTTGGCTTCCCAGCATAATAAACTCACCTCTTAACCTCTACAAAATATTTTTGTAGTCATTTTGTTTGGGCAGCATTAAGCTAGCACAAAAAGACCCTGCAAGCAACTCATGGATAAACCATAAGGACAAAGCAATTATTTATCGGCCAGTGCACATTGGCCTAGTGAGCTAGGACATTAAGTACTAGTGTGCCCACACTCCAGTAGAGCCTCTGGAAAGCCTCTGCCATTTGGGCAGGTGTTGGTGAGGAGGGAAGGGTTGGTGGCCACGGCTCCAAAGAGCACCAGAGTTTTTGCCTTCCTCCTACTCTTGTCAGCGCTGCTAGCCCTGATGGGTCAAGCACAGTGCGGCAGTTCCTGACTGTCCCTGACTAGACCAGCCTCCAACTACCCTCTCTGCATTTCTTTTCTTTAAGATTTTGTCTTTCATGGTTGATGTTTTCTCTCTTGAATCCTTGCTCTCCTAGCAATTGTAGATAGCAGTTTCAGTAATTTTTACCTTTCTTATGTCTGTACAGGCAGTCTCACAGCTCTGTCTCAGCAGTCTGAGTCAAGGTTCCACAGCTGCGGTGTAACAAAGCTGGACTCCTTACATGAGCAGCTAAAACCCCAGCAGTAGGAGGTGAACTGACAGCAGGGGCTACAGAAAGAGGGTTACAGTGTGCCATGACATCATCATCTGTGCTTCTTTCCTGGACACCACTTTATTCCACTCAAACCTCATTCCTGATTACTTTCCTGATTCTTCTGACTCCACTTTCTGTTTTTCTCCTCCACTATGGACTTCTGAAAAAGAAGTCTAACTACTAGATTCCTTCAGAATTCTCCTTTTTGGTTCACTTGCTATCCAGAGCTGACACCAACTATTGTGTTTCTGTTTTCTCATATCAACTCATGACCTATTATTTATAAACCCTTGCAACAGAAGAAATGTTTGGCACAAGTTTCTCACTATAGAATTACAGTGCTCTGTCAATAGGGAAAGGATATAATTCTGGATATTTTCCACTACAAATGAGCAGAATTTTAGCCAAGGGAATACGTTTTCTTCTCCTTTAATCCTTTTCGTAACAAAGCTCAAGAGGAAAGTCCAGAAAGGGCACCATACACTTGAGAATATGCCGTCATATATTTTGCAGGGCCTGTAGTTGTTCCTGCCCTTTAGCCATTAAAACTGCAAACAGCAGTGTATCTAAATAGCCATAGCCAGATCGTGTTTATTACAGTACATAAACCCTGTGTGTCCAAATGACCTGATCATGAAGTGTAGCAATAATTTCTCGAGGGCTTCCTGAAACCTTCAGCAAGTCATCAAATTCAGCTTTCCTGGGCAGAAAACAAATAATAATAACATTAATAATAAGAAGAAGAATAATAAGAAGACAGGATGTTTTAAACCCAAATGATATATTTGATATATTTACCTACATGATAAATGGGGATCTGTGCCTGAATCTAGTTGCAGGAGAGCTTCCAACCTGTTTCGCGTAGTCAGCCAGGATATAACACTTATTCAGAGAGAGTAATACTGATCTGTAGTGGTACACTGTGAATCCAGAGAGTTGTGGTTTGCTTCCAGCATTCCAAACATAGAACTACTTAGGAAAAATGCAACTTATATTCAGATGCTTAATTCAAGAGTCTAAAAATATTCTGGATAGAAACTATATCAAAATCAACAAACAGATTTACTCTTTTTCAGTTTCACAGTTTTGTCTCTGTGCACTCTGTATACAGAATGCAAAAAAAAAGCAGAAGAGATATATATACAATGAAAACATTAAATTTATGTCAAAAAATGAATACATCATGCATAAATATCAGCCCAGATTTGACTGTTTTGCTAACCTAAGCAGAACAAAGCAGTGAGTAACACCTTCCAGGAACAACATCCATCGAGTAATGCAGCACACAGCTATGCCCAGAGTCTAATCTGAAGGTCATCATCACCTGATTTAAAATACAAAATCCACACTTTCGCAACTATTACTTTGGGACAACCCTACAATGGTCCACACTCTGCTCCTCAGAGTCCTTTTATGAACAGACCTTCTTTCTCTTTCCCCACTTGCTCTTATCACAAGCAAAAGAAAAAAGAATAAAGAAATAAAAAGATTGTAGAAAGCTAGAAATGATAGACCAAGAAATTGCAGAATCACCATTGCTGGATTCACTGCATTTACAACTTCTGGTACATGGACAAATTCCATACACAGCAAGAAGGACCAGTAGACATTGTTATCCTTGCATTTGGAAATTTCTCATAGTGCTGAATTTGAGGTATGGCTAGCTGTTGGGGTTTGATCCAAGGTGCTCTTATTACAAAAGATCAGCAGTTACAGGCTTGAAAGTAAATTTATTATTAACCCTAACATTCAGTATAGATGTAACTAGAGGCATACAGAGTATGATCTTATATCAGGGAAGAAGTTTCTTCAAGAGCATAGCCTTTTAAACAACTACTCCTTTTCCCCCAAATTACTTCTCAATTTAATCTAAATTTCCCACATAAATTGAGGTGTAATACATTAGAAGAAAGATGAACTAGAGCTATAAATTCTGGAGGATTTTAGGCTCTTTGCTTGTTCTGTGAGCAGAGTATGCCTTCAAGGGCAGTAAAGAATTTCAGTTCCCATTTCCAGTTGAGGGAATCTGAAACCACATCTCACACTAGTTATATGAATTCCCTAAACACCTACTGATTGCTCAGTCGTTGATCAGTGCAGGAAGATGAACCACAAGTTCCTACCTCTGTATTAAATGTGCTCACAAGAAAACTATTTACCATTATATGGCTTCCTCAGACACTGAAGTAAACACTGGTCTTTAAAAAATAGCTAAACATTGTTGAGATAGATGGCAAATATCCTATAACCCAGCATGTAGAAAGTTCCCCTTAAGCATAAAGTTACATTAGATAGTTAATTATTTCAGGATATGAAAAGGAAACAATTTCTAACTTTTATCAAACACTTAGCAAGCCTAAGGAAATTTCTTGTTTAGAATTGCTCAGTGAAAGTTAACAGATTCAAAAAGCAGTTCTGCTTTGTAGTTAAAAATACTAATTTCAGCATTTCAAAAGGAAGTATTAAAAATGTACATAGTTTGTTTTGTTCTCAAAAGTTTAACATTTTATATTTGGATATCAACAGAAATAAAAGAATTCTTGGGGACTTTAATACATATTCTGCTATAACATTCTATGTGTGCATGTATTCTAGGCTAATAGATGACAGTGAAATAAACCAAAATTTAAGCAGGACTGGTTTGTGATTTCATTGCTGTGTGAAAAGCTGATGAAATTGAACTGTTATGTATCATGCAATTTTGCCTGCATAATGTAATAACTGCTTTATGGAAAATAAGTTGAGAATTTCATTACTTGACCTAGATTTATGATGGAACTTATAAATGTATTTGCTTTCAATAAATCTGACAGAGATTGACCACCATCCTTGTTAACATTTTGATAGACAACCTCTTTTAATGGCACCTAATTATGAAACAGCCAGTGCAATATGCTACTAAGATCAAAACTCAGCCTAGAAATAGTAATAACTGCCAGATTTAACTCATGCATTTCTTTTATAGAAGTCAGAAATAGCACTTCTCTATTCATATTAGGAAAGCTACTAAAAAATATCACAAAAATGTTCTGAAAAAGTATAAAATACATCACATCTGTCTGTCTGAAGTATTCCTAAAGCATCTACTTCCATGATGTCAAAGTGTGAAGAGCTCACCTGTATGTCTCCTAAGGAAATCATACTCTTCCTATGACTAGATGATACCGATCATAGTGGTCTGCAGGTAAGCCATTCCTGGAATAGCAAAAAAATGCAGGTCGTATATTACCTGAAATATAAGACATTGCATTCAATATTATATAGTCTGTAGATCAATGTATTTTACTTAATTTCCTTGAAATCCTTTTTTTCTCAATTTGTTTCACAGTATGAAGTTGGAATTGGAACATACCCCCATTCCTCACTGTGGCTCTTATCTCTGCTAAAGGAACTGGTGCACAAAGATCAAAGCCACAAAACTGTCTAACTGCTTTAGAATTTAAGCTTTCTCTTAACAAATCTTCTGTTTTATCAATATTTAGGATGCCAGATATAGACAAAATTCCAAGATGGTAAACCAGGTATTAGATGTTGTATTGTAAATTTATTTTGACAAGTGTTCAGCAAAGCAGCATTAAGAGCAAGTTAAATATATTTGAGGGCTCTACATAAAGTTGTTGAAATAACAGCATTTAAAATGCACTCTACGGG
>JBCJKH010036695.1:0-10159 GCA_039877255.1 Loriculus beryllinus | reverse complement strand
ATATGTAATCTGGCTACCATCTCACTGAGTGTAAAATAAGTAACACTTCCTGGATAGTTCTTTGCTATCTGATACATACTGTTACTTTTTTCTATCTTTTCCTTATGTTTATAGTAAGAGACTTGAACTGGGTTTGTTTTGGTTTTTTTTCTTACACAGGACTTAGTCTAAATTTCAATGGAAAAGTCATTGATCTTAGGAAGAGAGGCCTATCGCTCTTGCTGCACTTCACTGGCAGCTAGCAACACAGCAGCTGAGAGGAATTCTGCTGACTTCTTATAGTTAAGAAAATACAGAATAAATACAAAGATCTGAACACCAGAAAGGCAAAATTAGGTGCCAATTTTGTCTTAATGTACTCATGCTTAGGTACAAGTAAATTTACTATACATATAACTTAGATGGTGATGAGGTTGGAATGCCATAAAATAATTTCAGCACAGTAGTTATGCCAGCAGTTATAGAGGATATATGACATGATTCTCTTAAACAAGGAAGCAAGTAGTACCACAGTGGTTTTTCACTGTTTAGCTGTCACCTTTTGACATGTCTAAATGTTAGCATTGACAGACTAGATGCTTTTCTCTGCAATTGCCAATTAGGTATGGAAGCATCAGACATCTATGGTGAAGCTCTGGCTCCAACAAGCTCTTGTTTGCTGCTGCAGCGGTAATTTTACAGCAGAGTACTGACTTAACTTACCTAATTAATGCTGGCACAGATCAGTTCCCTGTTATGGATTTTCATCAGGAAAATAGCAAAGATGCCAGCTGCCTCTATTTATAGTAATAAGATTTCTCAATCTGTTTTTTCTTCTTAGCTCAGTGAGGTTCATAAATGGATCCAAACCTATTTATTAAGGATAGTTGTTTGCAAACAGTAACAGAAGTTAATGAATCTCAAATGGTGGTTCTCTAAGGAGATATATGGCAAACATAAATTAGACTATTTTGTCTATTCACTCGATGGAAGAGGACTTCAGTCCCTTTTTTCATAGCCAATGGAGATTAAAAATAATCTTTAGAAGAGAATAAGAGTCTAGGTATATAGATGGAAGCAATTTAAAATAGCATCTAGATTTTCAGCTGGTGTAAATCTGTGCTGTTTCACTAAAGTTAATGAAGTTAAATTAATTTGCACCTGTTATGCAGCCCTCTGAAAACTGGACTGTTTAGCAGAGATATATTGTTGAACAACATCTTGGGTACAAGTAAGGCTGTGAAGTTAGCAGAGCTCAGTACAGGAGGTTTTGGACTTGGAGGGCTTCTGTGTGACAAGCTAGTAATGAAGCAGTCAGTAATAGACATTGATCTATACTGGATAAAAGAAGCTGATAAAAATCTGGATAGTCAGTTGAAGAGAACATCAGTTGCACAGAATTTGTTTTCCTGTGCTGAGCACATGACCTGGGAACAGACAACACAGACTCATTTCCACTGATCATGTACATGAAAATCTAAGAACCTATTTTTCAGATTTTTCATTTTAGTTTTTCACATTAGTTTGTGAAGCATTCTTCTGAGCAGCTTAAAGAAATTAGTACAAAAGTTACTTTGAAACATCAGAATTAAAATATTATCACCTCCATGCATTTTTTGTTCTCAGAAAGAAAATTACACTTTAAAATTTATTTAATAAATCATATCCTTGCATTGAAGAGTTCATACTAGTCATGACAAAACAAAGGAGAAAATAATCAGAATCTTTGTGCAGAATCTCTCCTGCAACAATGACTGGGCATGCTGATACAAACAGCTGGCTGAACTATGTTGTTTCATTTTGCAAATATGTTGTTCCAGAAAGTTTGCAGTCCTATTTCCTCTTTCTCTCCAAAGGAGCCCAATTTCTGTCATAGTTGTTTCTTTTAAGGGGGAGAATTGGGAAAAAATTTAGAGCATCTCTGCCCTCTGTTCTCCAGTAGGTAGTTACAGGACATGCTATTCCACTGGAGGTTTCTGTTTGTTTGCTTTACAGGAAGTGATGCATGCCCTAAGACAGACTTGGCACACAAGTTGCTTTGTCTGTGCAGCTTGTAAGATGCCGTTTGGGAATAGCCTCTTTCACATGGAGGATGGGGAACCTTACTGTGAGAAAGGTATGGCAAACTGGACAGTTCTGCTCAGTATTCATGTGCTTCATGTTTTATGGAAGCAACGTAAGAATAAAGCAGCTGAACAAAATAAAATCAGTTACCCATCCAGCATGGATTTTGTTTCCACTGCATATACAAATGTTTCCCTTGTGTTCTCCACTTTACATGATAGAGTTGGCAGAGCCACTGGTCTTTTGCCTCTATGTCCCAGAATGCTTATCTCATTTATCCCCCTCACATACTATGATACTTAACCTTCCACTTCACTCCCTGCACTTTTCCCCCTCCCTTTCCTGGTAGATTCTGCTCACCAGAAATCTACATGTGATCAGGTGAAAAATTCTTTTAAGATTCTAGTAGCACTTCTAGACAGTATGTGTGCGTTGCTGCCCACATTCTCTCTACTAAAGTTGCTTGAATTACGACTTCTGGTACTGCTACCTCACCCTAAAATTGATCAACCAACATATATGAAATGACAGCTCTGTTAGATGTGCAACACATGGTAGTGCAGATTTTGTTTTCTGAGTGTTGCAACAAATGAACTACTTCTTGCCAACTAAGAAAGAAGAGCCTTCCAAACTATGAAAAGGGTAATATAGTTTAATAAATGGTGCTTGCCATGCAAATGAGTTGCATGACATGGTCAGGAAGCACGTTAAGGTTTAAGTGATATTCCCACTGTTGGTCCTGTGTCGTCTATCTAATGAGCTTCTGGCCTCTTCCTCTCTGGAGATTTCTTCCTTATGGTTATGCAAATCAAATTGTACAAATCAGAGTAACTCTTAGTGAAGAATGAAAACCATACAGCATGACTGACTTGGCACCTACCCATTAGAATCAAGAGGGTTTGCCATAACCTCTAGTGACTCATGAATTCCATATACCTTTTGAATTTCTGATAATCTTTTTGAATGACCAATCTTTCAGACTGCACTTGATGTTCAGCCAATATGGGGTTTCCACACTATTCTCTCTCATTGTAGAGGGAACATAAATCCAGTCATAGAAATTTAAATTATGCTTCTATACCACCCTTAAGGCAACACTCACTGGCCATTAAATTGTGTTTTGTATGACCATATTTGCCATTATTAATAGCTTCCACATACATTAATTTAAAACTGGGAGAAACATAACTTTGTATTTCATGGTTTTTTTGTTTCCAGTGCTTGTGATGACAGCTGTCATGCTGATGTGGGGTTTTGCACTGAGTTAGTATTTAAGTAATGAAAGAAAAGAAACAGATTTCACTGTGTTTCAGTGAATGTAGGAAGAATCTGAGCAAAACCAAGAAAAAATTAATCCTCTGGAAACTTTCTGTTTCTCTTGGATTTAATGCAGTTATGTTAAGAGCTTGTTCTAAGTTTGCTTTTTGGTTTGTTTTAGATTATATTGCTTTGTTCAGCACAAAATGCCATGGCTGTGATTTTCCTGTTGAAGCTGGAGATAAGTTCATCGAAGCACTTGGACACACTTGGCATGATACCTGCTTCATTTGTGCTGTAGGTTCTATACCAAATACTATCTCATTTCTTTCTACTCATAAATTGTGAAGTAACGTTAGAAGACCTGAAAGCAAGAATGACTAACATATGACTAAGAATGCAGAGGGATTGAATTTCATTTTTTACTTGCAGATGGAGGATGGGAATCATTTTGTCCTCCATAAACTTTTACTAGAATTATTATATTTGACCATCACAACTGAGTGCTTTCTAATAAATCATCCAGTTTTAGAGATTACATACAGTAATACATACCAGTATTGCTGTTACTCTTTCCAATGTTTACCAAATATAAAGATAAAGCAGGATTTAAAATAAATTAACACCATACCCAACAGTATAGCCACAATCTTACAAAACAGTGCAGTTCGTATTTCCATGAAAAATGCTTGTTGAAACTTGTAAAAAGAAGGCTGCTTAGTAAGAGTGAATAGTAATTAGCATAGAAGTTGGTCAAACTCATCAATCTGTGGTGTATGTACAGCTATGTAGTGTGGCCAAATTCCCACACTCTGCACATATAATAGTAAAATCCATATGATAAACAGTACTCTTCATATGGTTCTAACACAGGTGTGCTACTCTGCAGTGTATCATTCTTAAGGTAATAATATCTAGAGCCTCTAATTAACTAAAAATAGTATGCCGGCCTCACCAAAAATGACAGTGACAATTTGTAATGTTGGTTAACTTTAAAATTTAGGTTCAAGAGTAGAAAGTATAAAAATATTTTTAAATCTCTAAAGCTAAACTAGCTACTGGTCTCTTAAGGTACATGGAAGTGAGTGACAGAAAAAATTCCTGTGAGAGTTGAAGTCTTTTTGAAACTCTAACATAGAAAAGAATACTAAGACAGTGAGTTTCCTTCCCAAATTAACAGCTATTAGTCACTTATGAGAGACGCTTTCTCTGAGTATTTCATGTTCTTTTTGTAAGTTCATTTAACTGCATTCTTATGTATTTATTTAAATTAGCAACCCAATTTTCTGTGGAGGCGATAGTTTTGTTAATGCAGTTCTCACAGCATTTTTTTTGTTAGGCACTAACTTAATTTCTTTCAGTGGGTTAAGTCGAATGCAAATAAACATGTAACTCTTGATTTCTAGCATGCTATCCCCATATCTTTTCACATGATTTTTTTTTCCACTTGCAGAAGCACATCACTGATGTTGTCACTCACTGGTCTTAAGCCTGCCATGAGCATTATGCACAACATTTATTCTTATTCCTGGTTTCTGATGTACGGACTTTCTTAAGTGGCTCTAGTCAACTCTGACCTTGCAAGCAGTGTTGCACTACCCTGTGTTAGATGCCTATACAATTCAAAGGCTGTTTAAGCTTATCTAAACCTGAGCTTCCCTGCCTGGGTCATGCATTCTAAAGTGCTTTGTTATGTCAACACCAGCACTTCATCAGCCAGGCAGAGAACTCTATCAGTTCAAGAATTACCTGGTAAGAATAAGTAATTAGTTTTCAGTGATACCGGCTGTCCAAATGACTCGCTCCTTGATCACATAAGCACACATACAAAGACAAAGTAATAACAGGAATGATTATCTAATGGTACCATGGAAGGATGATACCTCTGGGAGCATGGCACCAAACCAGAGCTTTTGAAAAGATAAGAAGCTAGGTCTTAGATGACCTTGAGTGTTCCACTCTCCTTTGACAGTCTGCACAAACACTGCTGGGACATGCTGGAGCAGCCGAGGGGATTGTGTGCCCTTTTTTAATAGAAAGGAGTGAATTTAGTGGTTAGTGATGGCAAGAAAGTAGAGAGAGAGCAGAAGAGCAGATGCAAACTAGAACTTAACCTCAACATGGAGCAGGCAAACTACCAAGGCATGCACTTTGATCCTGGAAATCAGATGCACTTCTGCCAAAGAAATGTGTAGGCAGAAGAGAAATACAGTTGTAATAATCATGTATTTCTCCCTCTCTCTCTCTTTTCTCTTCTTCTTTTCTTTTTTTTTACTAATTCCTGGTTGTATTTATTATTAATTCTAGGTATGCCATGTGAATTTGGAAGGTCAGCCATTCTACTCCAAGAAGGATAAGCCACTGTGCAAGAAGCATGCCCATGCCATCAATGTTTAAATGAAGAGGAGTTGGTAGTCAGTAATGCTAAAAAAACCCCAGATGGCTAACTGGGCAGTTATAAAGTTGACAACCATGGCTAGCATTTCTTTTGGTAAAATCTAGGAAGTTAATGCTTCTGAAGTTTAATTTTAACCTCTTTTGTAAAAGCAGGACATGCTTTTGGAAGGTTCCTACAGAAACCTACTGAATGATCAAAAACATATGAACTAGAGCAACAGTTGGGGAAAAATAATGAAATTAACTAAAAACTGGACTATAAAAAGTAATATGCAAATACTATTTCAACTTAATTACCCACAGCAGTTTTACTCCTTAGACCACACACTAGTGTTTAAGAACAAATGGAAAAGACCTTTTGTAACAAGTCATTTTCTTTCATAACAAGAATGAGTAAGTGCCACATGTACAATAATCTGTAGAAGCAAAGGCCATAGGTTTCCAATGGAAATAAATAGATTAGGGTTTCCTCTATGAAAAGTGAGTGCTATTCCATTATGTTGTGGTGCCACCTCATAGCATCAAACATGTTAGATTCATTACAAATATGAATTCTGCCTTGAAATCCATATGTAGTTGAGAAGCCTAGGAGATAAACCATAATTTAGTTTGAAAACAAAGTGGAAACGGAATAATGCCTTCCATATCCCAGTGAGACTGAGAAACGCACGTTGGGTCCATCTTAGTAGCGCTTGGCTTGTACATGCACAATTCATGTTCAAATCCTCATGGAAAAGGATAACTGACTTTCTCCAAATTACTCCTACATTGAATGGAATATAAGTGGCTGGAAAGGCCAGCTTTTAATTCAAAACCAGTTTTCCTTTCCTGTTGCTTTGGTTTCTAATTCCCATTGATACCAGTGGGAAGTAGGGATCTATGTATGGACCTTCACGTAGATGAACACAGAAGACACGCATCCATCTAGCACAGCTAGGAAGTGGGAGATAGCTCACAAAAGTTCCCTACTGTGTCCCATATAGTTAGGAAAAGGGCATCTTTTCTTTTTCTTTTCTTCCCTATAGTAAATTAATGTTGATTAAAAATTCTTAAGGGAGCATATTAGGCGCACACTCTTCATCGCTTTTACTAGTTTAAATGTGACACATCCTGAATTGTAGTAGTTATTTGCCACTGTAAAACAGTAGCTAGGATCTGACAATGAGGATAACCATAAGGTCATCTTTTCTAATACTTTAAGAACAACTTTGAAGTTGTCCAAACAGTTATTTATAATTTTTTTTTTTTTGGCTAAAGAGCAATACTTGTACTACTGATAATACTTTTGAATTTTGAATTCTAAATATCAATGACTTTTGTATTGGAGATAGCAGTCTAAGTTAAAATGGAAAGGCTGATCACTACTCAAGTTTTATTTATTTCTTTAAGTGAGAATTATGATGCGTGTATTGACAGCTTGCAGCATTTTGAATTCACTGATTTTGAATTAGTGTTCCTGAGGCTGAGGATGCATTCTATGGGCCACATTCTGGTGCCATCTACACCCTATTTTATTTTTTTTGAGTAACAAGAAATTGCAGAACATTGTCTGCCTTTTCCCTCCTATGGGTAATGCCCATTTTAAGGAAATGGTTGAGTCTTCAGGGATGAAGAACTATCCAAAGCTTGGGGGCGGAACAAAAGAAATTTGGAGCTCTAATATGAGAGGTACGTTAGTTGCAAACCGTCTGCATCTTGGACAAAAATAACCACCTGAACTGCCTGTGGCAGTTCTGATATATATGACCTGTATTTATTCAGTGGGTATCTTGGTATCTTAGTTCTCACTGATCTTAGCAGTGATCTGATCTGAGTGCTACAAGGTTAGATTTTTGTGTGCATGAATTATTCTAAACCACTAGTACATTATATGCAAAGCCCTTTTTTTAATATAGCAAGCAAATTTTCTGTTTTCAGTTGGTGCTGGGCTGGTGTGAATATGGTTCCATTGATTACGAAATCCAAATTCGCCAATTTGGCGAAGATTGCCAGCTGAAGTGGTCCAGGTCAGCCTGGAAGCTGCTGCAGTGGACAGGGGTGTGGGAGGCAAGAATCTTAGTGTGGGCAGGGGAAAGGGGGCTTAGATCAGAGAAGGGAGATCACCTGTGGCAGCCAGAATGTAGGGACTCTGGGGGCACCTGGTTGAGTGTGAGAAGATGACTCATGGAGGAGACTGGAAGCCCTTAGTGAAGCTGATGTCAGAGGAGGGGGAATAGCTAGGTAAGGCCAGTTTCACTAAGCTGACATGTTAGATAGTTGGGGTGGGGCAGAGGGGTTTAGAGGGTAATAGCCAGGGTGACTGACTGCAGTCAGGGAAAGGGCTTGAAGCAAGAAATTAGGGCACAAGTAGCTTGCAAGCTACTTGTAAACTTGTAAGTAAACTTACATGCTTACAGCCCAGAGAGAAAATATGAATACTTACAGAAGAGGTAAGCAAGGGAGATACAGGATCCAATCTAGTAAATTTGAAGTTAGTATGGCAGAAAGGTGAATGCAATGTCTGTAAGCGTAGCTGAGCTAGCTTGCAGAGTGGCAACAGTGAAAATGCAGCAGCACTGACTTCAGCAGGAGCCATACTAGCTTGAGAGAGTCCTGAAAATTTCCTTGGGCAGATAACTTGCATTGTAATACATGCCCTGACTCCAGCTGGTGTCTGAGCAAGTGAGATTAAAGCTAGTTTACATATCACTATATGAGGTACACTGGTATCTCTGAATGAAGAACAGAGATACCCTGAGGATTATCATGTAATAAATTTCCTGTTTTGACTTGTGCTGCTTCATAATATGGTCCAAAAATAGGAAATCCACTTAACTGCCCTTGATAATCTATATTAAGATACAATTTTTGCACATAACCAGAAATTTGTGAAGAATAACGTAGTATTTTGACTTTTACAGGGGTAGAATACCACATAACTGCTGACACTCTTTTGACATGTGACCTTTGTGATATGGAGGGGGAAAGATGCATAGATATATGTAATTCAGAATAGGGCCTTTCAACTATCACTGAATGTGCACTGTAAAAAAATATGCAAGATGAATAATGTATACTTGTGTATGTTTTAAGTCTTGCAGTAGATGCCAGGGACAAGTCCTAAGTTCCTCTAAATATTTCTTTTCATTCAAATTAAGGTCAGGTTTTACATAATAAAGATACTGTACCCCTGAATGACCAAATAAAAAGACCAGTCTTTTATCTAATTAAAAAATGTTCAATAACTTTTCAGTCAAATGCTGCAAAAATGGTCTTAATGCTTTTTCTTCTGTTCTTTTTGAGGAACAGGGTAAATGAAATGTTTCCAAAGAAAACTGCTTTTATTACCTGAAAAAAAACCCACTCTTTTTTTTTTTTTAGAAGTTAGTTTTTACTGCATTGGGTTTACACATTACACATTTCTAAATTCAATTCAAAACAAGGAAAAAAATATTTTCTTTTGGTCCTTCAGTGGTCAGTACTTTTGGTGAAATGTTTTGTTAAAAGACTATTTGTATTTATGTTTAATAATGTGAATGTCCACCACACTGAATACACTCATTAGTGTCTACTGCTGGGCACCCTAACGTTTATTTGTAGTACTTGTCTCCTGGTAGCAGATCTTAATTTCTTTTGTATTTATAAACATCAGAATTTGAAAATGAGTGGTTTCTTGCCTGCAGTGAATCATATTAGAAGTCTAGGTTTTATAATATATTGACATGTTGACTTGATGCCACAAGTGCCCTTGCTTTTAGATGCATTTATTTTTCCTAAGTTCCTAGTTATTTCAGAAACAGAATGTAGTGTGTTTTATGAGGTGTGAGTAACTACCTTGCATGGATTACCTGTGCCAACATGAATAAAACAGTCTAGTAATAAAAGCAATGTGCAAATACAGTTAAAGCTTTATGATTTGGGCATATTTATTAATATGGCATGTGAACAGCTGGCAGCTTTCAGCCATGTAATACTGATAAGAAAGCATACACAAGCTTGTTCTCTCTACTATGGACCTGAAAATAAAAAATAAAAGCACTGGTTTCAAATTTGTCATGTATTAATCTTGAATATTTTGTTATCCAGATAATACTATTTTAAACAAATGCTGATGATCGGAGGGCTGGAGCACCTCTTCTGTGAAGGCAGGCTGAGAGAGTTGGGCTTGTTCAGCCTGGAGACGGCTCTGGGGAGGCCTTAGAGCAGCTTCTAGTGCCTAAAGGGGGCCTACATGAAATCTGCAGAGGGACTTATTATAAGGGCATGTAGTGATAGGACAAGGGGGAATGACTTTGAACTGAAAGAGTGTAGGTTGAGATTAGATACAAGGAAGAAGTTCTTCACTGTGAGGGTGGTGAGGCGCTGGAACAGGTTGCTCGAAGTATTTGTGTCTGCCCCATCCCTAGGCCAAGCTGGATGGGGCTCTGAACAACCTGGTTTAGTGGAAGGTGTCCCTGCCCATGACAGGGGGTTTGCACTGGAT
>JBCJKH010036693.1:13338-23922 GCA_039877255.1 Loriculus beryllinus | reverse complement strand
TGTTTTTCATGTGCCTTAGCATGCCTTCCAGGAGAATCTGCTCCAAGATTTTGCCAGGCACTGAGGTGAGACTGACTGGTCTGTAGTTCCCCAGATCATCCATTTTCCCCTTCTTGAAAATGGGAGTTATATTTCCCTTTTTCCAGTCATCGGGAACTTCACCTGACTACCATGATTTTTCAACTATGATAGCCAGTGGCTTAGCAACTGCATTCACCAGCTCTTTCACGACCCGTGGATGGATTTCATCAGGTCCCACAGATTTGCGCATGTTGAATTTCTTAAGATGGTCTTGAATCAGATCTTCTCCTACAGTGCGCCCAAGGTCTTCCTTCTCACAGTCCCTGAATCTGTCTTCCAAGACTTAGGTGGTGTGGTCAGAGCCTATGCCAGTGAAGACTGAGGCAAAGAAGTAATGACATCACCGTTTTAACCATTTATTAACCTGTCCAATCCTCCTCACTTTTTAAGGTCCTCCCGTGTATCCTGAAGAATGGATGAAAAGACAATCTGAGCTCCAGAGCCTCTAACCACCTCTCCCAGGTCTCTGCAGTCCTTCTTTATGTTCCCCAGGCTATTACTATCTATATCCCTATCGCCCACATGGATTACTAGAAGTGAGTAATAGTCCATGGGACTTCCTAGAGCAGGCAGCCTCCATGCGTCATCCCTGATCCATGCCCCTGGTAGGCAACACACCTCCCTTGAGACTGGATCAGTCAGATGACAGATGGCCGTCTTTGCCCCCTTCAAAGTAGAGTCCCCCACTACTACGACCCGCCGCTTTTTCCTGGCAGCACCAGCAGAGATCTTCTTTATCAGTGCACCAGCCGGCTGTTCATGGTGCAAGTGCGTTTCCTCACTAGCCCCCTGCGGGACAGCAAAGCGTTTCTGGCTGGGGACAACGGATTTAGGATGAAGGCCCTTGCTATTGACTGTCCTCTTCCACCTTTTTTTTGTCGTCTTTTTTTTTTTTTTGTAACTAACTGCCAGCTTCTCGGGTTAGCAGTCTCCTTCCTCCCTCCTTCCAGAAGGGAAACTTGAGGCCCCTGCACAATTTGGATCAAGCTTCTTGCTTCCTCTCAGCTTCCCTGACATCTCGCAGCCTATTAACTGCATTCCGCAGCTCAGTCACCTGCTGCAGGAGGACCTCCACCATAATAACAAAGCATATCACAAATGTTAGATTTCAAAGTGGAATAATAAATGGAGATAACTGAAAACATAATTTTTTACATAAATAGAAAATTTTATGCACAAATATTTGCTATGGAGATAACAGCACTGTACAAGTTAGTGCTGCATACTTCCAATAGGTTACGCTGACAAATGTGCACGGTTTATTCCTTTTTCTATGTTATTTCCCCTTGCATTTTACCAACTGTAATAAAAGAGCTGTTTGGTTTGGTTTGTTATTTTCTTTTTTTAATCTATGAAAGCTTTTTCCCTACTTTAACTAGAGTTGAAGTTTTTTCCAGAAACAAGTTTTGGCAAACATGCTGCATCAAGAGCTAGAATCAAAGTCTGGGTTCTTATTTTATAAATTTCAAATTATTTGACTTATTAAATAATAAGAAAAAGAAAACAGGGTCACATTCTGTTCTTATTTATACTGGTTTAAACATGGAGTAACTTTGGAACATCAGGAACAAAGTCTGTCAGAGTAAGCCACATATTCTCAACCTTCAGACACTATTACTACAACTCATTATATGTCTGGAAATGAATCCAAGCAGGTGTTAAAAAAAAGAAGTTTCAAAATGCATCAACCCATCTTCTCAGTAACACACAGTTCTCTGAACACATCACCCTTCACATAGCTATGTGCACTGTCTTCCTACTGAATACAGGATCCAATTCAAAGATTATCTTAACATAAAGAGCCTTCCATAGAAAAGGACTAGTTTTTCTTTTCAAAAATCATGACCTCCCTTGACAGCCGTTACAATCAAAAGAAACTATACAGTTTTCTCTCAAGAAGGAAAGACTTGCAAGCACAAGAGAAAGAAATTTTGCTAGAGCTTCACAGAGATGAGGGAAGTCTTTTACAAGTGATATGAGCTTGTGAAATGAGCTCAGATTCACAGCTTTCAGATTTAAATTCACTTCTTTCACTTAGTTTTTTCTATATTGTCCTCTCACAGAGTGTTTTTTGCTTGCCTAGCTTAGTTTTATTATTGCTGAAGTGGGAGGTTAGATGACAGGTACCCCAACAGACCTTTGGAACAGTTTTTATCTCTTCTCTTCATCCTATCCACACTTTTGGGGATTTTCTCAGCATAAGGATATAGAAGCTTTGTAGTGGGTTTTTTTTCCTCTTCTCTCCTCTTTTCAGTGTAGAATTTTATACAGGTGTCCATGCTGGCCCTTTCATTCATCTATCTCTGTGCTAGTCCCAGATCCATAAATTACATGGGTCCTTGTAGGCTCAGGACGTCTGGAGACAAATCTACCCTGTCTAGAGTTAGTATAGCTCTGTTTGCATAAAATGGCTACTGAAGACTATAAAGCAAGATCTATCAGCTTTGATGCAGAACCACATATGCAGTACTTCTGTATTCAAGCAGTTTATCTGTTAGTGTGCTAGCCAAATAGGTTGAGTGTCTGATAACTCATTGAACACTACCCCAGATTCAATGTTGGAGACCAGGTTGTCATGTGCAACTGGTTATGAACTCATAAAATTGTAACCCACAGTCCAAGGTTCCTTGATGTCTGTAAATCAACAGCCAGACCTTTAGCCAGTAAATCTGATTAGGCACCACTGCCAGATCAGAAGAGCTATCCCAAGAGCTTGGGATAGAAGAGCTTGGGATAGAAGAGCTATCCCAAGGCTATTCCTTCTATAGGAAAAAATAAACACACATTTCTTTCTGCAGTGCCAGAAAGCTACTGACATGGGCTCTGAAAGTTGGTGGGGTTTTTTTTCCTTTTTATGTACATTTGCAGCATCTTTATTACCAATGATCACATTATATTGCTAGTTGTAGTTGCTTAATGTCATCTTCTTTACCTTGATAAGCAATCTAATTTGTGCACGAGAACACAGTAAAGTGTTGCCTGTCTTTTCTCTCAGTCTCAGCCCAGTGGAATCAAATCAGCTGGCAGGAAAAGTGATTTTATTCATTTCACTAAAGAAGCTATAACCCTTACTATCAGCTATAAAAAGTTATTTTCAGAGAATAATTTTCCACTTTTTTCTGAAAAGGAAAATGTAATTTGCTGTATGATTATATCACTGCCACTGTCCGACATATCTTGTGTAGGTGGGAAACTTTTTAATATACTTGATCATTTATAAAAATGAATACTTTTAGTATTTAGTACTTTGAGTTTAGGACCTGATAATCAGGATGTTGAATATTACATATAGTTCTTAGGGCTGCAGATTTTGCACCATACCAATACAGAAAATAGCCATAGAGACTGTTGTGGTTTAAACCCAGCCACGCAGCTCGTTCACTCACTTACTCAACCCCCCTTTCTTGCCCTCCCCTTGCTCTCGGAGGGATGGGAAGGAGAATCAAAAGAATGCAACTCCCACAGGTTGAGATAAGAACAATTTAGAGACTAAGGTATAAAACAAATCACTACTGCTACCACCAATAATAATAATGTTAAAGAAATAACAAGAGAAGAGAATACAGCACCTCACCACCCGCCGACAGATATCTCACCCCACCCTGCCCAACTGAGCACTGACCGATACCTTCTCCAACCCCCAGAGCACTAGCCCTTCCGGGAAAATCCCAGTTACATCCTGGGCATGACGTGCTATGATATGGAATACCTCTTTGGTCAGTTTGGGTCAGGTGTCCTGTCCCTGCTTCCTCCTCCAGATATATTTTTTTTTACTTAAAAAAAGATAAATGCAATAATGCAACTAACACTTTGTCTTCTGTCATCATAATATTATTGTGCAACATGTTTTACATTCCATTCTCCAATTCCAGTCTGTTCTTATCTTGTCTTTTCATGACAGGGATCATCAAGTAATCTCTGTTTATACCAGGCTTATCTCAGAGTAGCTCTTTTCTTCTTCAGTGTTTGGATACTGCTGTAACAAATGTGATCAATAATAATAATAATAATGAATACTGATTGTCACAGCTCATTTTCAAGAGATATGAACGCTAGATGAAATTTAATGCCCTGCAATATATTTCTGGCTTGCAATATGATCTAATAATCCCTTTTGCCTTAATCTTTATGGATCTGTGAAGATAACTACCTACCTCTCCTAACTTTAGTTGCTTGGTACAGCATGAATACAACAGCTATGGAGATTAGATACAGATACAGGATGAAATTGATTACTGTGTGCAGAGAACTTGGTTTTAAGAACACACTATACAGTATTGCCAAATTTCATTTAAAAACTCCTGAAGTTATCAAGATCAATATCTTATGTCTGGTTGTATTTTGAAACTAATGTATGTGAAGTGAACTGTTGGGCAGAATCCGCAAGAAAGCATTTATATAGCACTATACTGTTGAATCTTTATGTAAAGCATTATTTCAGGGTTAAAATTTGTAAGAGGTCTCTGTAACTCTTACTTATTGAAATTGACTGATCTCAGGTTAGTTGCTAGGTTTATTCCAGTAATAACCTGAAAAGAGTACAACTGTATTAATACCAGTCATTGTAGTAGAAGCAGAAATTAAAATTTACGTTGCTGCTGTCTAAATACTAGCTGACTGCCTACCTCATTCACGGTAAATGGTGATGTTGATGGAGTAATCACAGTGGAATCAAGCAAGTGAAGAACAGCAAACATAGTATCTTCATTTAATTAAGTAGCAGAGCTATCAGAGTCATTACATAGTTGGTAATTTGATGTTAGTGGTTTGCAAATATTCAATAAAAGCTTTAAAAGAAAAATTAACTAACAACAAAACATTGAGTCATAGAATGGTTTTGGGTGGATGGGACCTGAAAGATCATCTAGTTCCAAACCCCCATCACAGTCAGGGACACCTTCCATTAGATCAACTTACTCAAAGCCCCATCCAGCCTGGCCTTCAACTCTTCCAGGGGTGGGGCAGCCACTGCTTCTTTGGGCATCCTGTTCCAGTGCCTCATCACCTTCACAGTGGAGAATTTTTCCCAATATCTAGTGGTAATCTCCCCTCTGTCAGTTTAAAGACATTCCTCCTGGTCCTTGCACTACACACATTTGTACAAAGCTCCCCTACAGACTTCTTGTAGGACCTACTAGGTACTGTAATATTGTTAGGCCTCTCTGGAGCCTTACATGTGACATTTAGATTGTGATAAACTAATTTGGCATCAGTTTTCAGAAGATCTATTGAATTCCTAGGCATCAGAAATATAAGCTGGTTATTAATCTAGCTGCATTTAGCAAACACTATGGTGCTACATGAAAATCTATTAGCCAAACTGGGCACAATAACTGACTTTTGAAGACAGGCAGTGACCAGTGCAGAAAGAAAAAGTGTAATTGCACAGGGAGGTTACTAATAGAATTATTTAAGGGTAAGCATTAGGATTAGTTTTATTCTGTAAGATTTTTCATTCCTTTGATATGAAAAATAGATTTGTACAAGTGAAATTCCTATTGACTCAAAGATAGGGGGTTACTGTTGGTATAAAGAAGGGATAGCTGTAAAAGAAACAAGAACTCCCTTATTGTAAAATACATTCAAAATGAGAAAATTTTGCTCAATTACAGACTCTCAGATTTCTTTTTCTTTATATATAGCAGAGTTGAATGGTATTTCACATCAGAGCCAGTGCAGAATTCTAGTACCTTTTGAGAGTCACATACACTAATGAATGGTAGAAATGAGCATGAGATTTCCTGAAAGGAAAGTTCTCAAGAATGCTAGTGAAGTCAGGTGAGGTAGAGTATTTCAAGTGACAAGTCATAACTGTGTATTATCATATTTCATTTCTTACTATTGCAAACTCAAAGTTCACCTAATTTGCATACAGACTCTTCCATTTAGATAAAATTGGATTTGGGTGTCTAGAATATGGAAATTAATCTCACTCCTTTGGCTTGTTTCTGTTGCCCACATAATGATGTTTGGATCATCTGAGATGCCTGTCTCAAGATGTCAATTCAAAGTTTGGGTTATATCTGCCATCACCCTGTGATCCCCAAAATAACCAATAGCATCTCAAACGACACAAAACCCATGTGTGGACAAGTGAATTGAGTCATTTGACTCCATCTTTCCATGACCTGATGTGTAATAATAAAGAGAGATCTACATATACTTTTGTTTAGATTGATTAAAACAATGGAAACAAGATTATGTAGAAATATCTTTTCTTACCCTACACGGATTTATAAAAAAATAAATCCATATGATATTTCTTAATTTTCTTTGTTTTTTAGAATATTCTTACCTGCAACAACATGCTTTGAGCCAAAAAAGCTACTTCTTGGATCCTGTAGCCTTCAGATGAAATTCCACTGCAACAAGTACATGTGATACCTTTATCAAAACTTTAATCTCCATACAAAAAATAACACAACTGCCAGAATTGTCCTCGTCAGTCTTGTGTAAAGGATTTGCTTAAATTTTGTCTATGTTGGACTGTACAGTTCAATTTTGGCTAATTGATCTCTTAGTCCCATTTCAAATATTTTTTAATTTTCTTAAATAAGGTATCAATTGTTTAAATGTTGTCTCAGTAGTGGCCTTATCACATAGTGATGCATTTTCTTTCTTGATCTTTAATTTTGACCAAAGCCTTTACTCTCTATTTCCATCAGAATAATCATTATTTTGCTGCTATGAATCTGGTGTTTTGAGGCCAGGGAAGCTTGAGTTCCTTCCTGTTTTTTACTGTCCAGCCTTCTTCTGCTGCACTGTAAAACACCACCATACTTTATTTCTCATGTTCATTATCTCTCTGGAGTTAATACACAAAATCTATTTATTTCTAATAATACAAGCTAAAAAATTGATTATTTTCAATCAGAAACAATATTTACTGCAAGTAGAAAACTATAAATCAACTCAGCATAGTTTAAATCTGGCCTGACAGAACCAGTAAATAAAGCTTTTTTTTTTTTAAATCTGATTTGGTCAGGCTTAGTGTCAGGGTTATTTCTGCTTGTCTCTTAGTGATCAGAAAAGAAACAACAAAACCAAACCCTAAAGACCTCATCTTATATAAATATTCCTGACTTGTCTAATACTACTGCATTTGATTAATATTGGCTTTGTCTATCTAAGGGATCTTTAACAATCACAAAGTAATTTGTTTCACAGATAGGTCAAGATTCAGGTTAATTGCTATTGCATAATTCATAATTGGTAAAATTAATGTTATCTAAAACCTCTACATCATCACAAAAATCCTTTTCATAAGCAACAGTTTCTTAATGGAATTCAGTGATCTTTTCCTGTGTTGGTCTCCACCCATCCACAGCATGAGATCCACTGAAGCACCTATGTGCCTGTCAGCAACAGAATTGAGCTTCTTATTTATCATAACTGATGAAAATACAGTATAAAATGTACTTCAGGCTCTCACAATTAGGAAATAGAGGAGATACAGAAAAAGAAAAGGCAGAACAATACAGGTTCTTTCAAGTGTATTAAATTTGCAAGGGTTGTTTGGATTTGTAATAAGCCTCACAGCTAGGAAAATTTTCCAAATTGTTGTTGCAAATCCTTTTTTCTTCAAATCTGAACCCTGTTCTCATTCTTCTCATTGAGTGGAGGGAAAACCAAACCCCTCTTCTAAATCCTTTCTGACTCAGAAACTCCAGTATGGCTTGCCAAGGAGCTGCCCAAAAAAAACGCAGTCAGGAGCTTCAGGGGCAGCCCCAGGCATCAGACATCTCCTGGGGAGCTAAAATGGTGTGTTGGGCCATGGGCAGGGTAGAGGCAGCCCTGGAGAAGGGTAAGAAGCCATGAATGAAGGCTTTTCTCAGCCCAGTCTAGCAGGCTGGGCTACTAAAGTTCTGTGAGATCCTCTCCTCCTTCCTGTATGCATGAGGGCAGGTAACAAAAACTGCTTCTTTCTGAAGTAAAAAAAAAAAGATAGTGTAGGAAGTGTGTGAGAGGAATGGTCATTATACTCAGAGGAGTCTGAGAATGTAATTCAGTTGCTTAGCCACTTAGTAAAAGGCTTTGTGTATTTATATCTGTGATATTTACATAATACATTAATACTATTATTAGATACCAATATATATTAATGTTATTAATGTATCTTAAATGCACTTTATTAAATATCATTTTTGTGTATATTAAATGCACAATATTTACATTATAGAGATAAATAATTATTTATGTGATTTGTATGATATATGACAGATGTGACACAGGTTGTTTGTAAAGACCTTTAATTTCTTGGACAGACAGTGAAACTCTATAAAGAATAACTTGAAGCATCTCAAATAGTAGAAACCATCCAATTGAACAAAGTTGAAAGATTAACCTCTTTAATCATGTGAGTTATGGAAATGGAGTAAAGCACAAGGAACCATTTCTATAGCCCACTACCCTTTATACAGTACAGGTAAGAGAGACAGAGCTTCTATATTACAAGTCACAGTCTATATCTAAATATGCCTGTATTGTTGCACATGAATGAGCTTAATTTTATGTTCCTATTTTCAGTCTGGATCACTTACAATTTGTGGGATTCTGTTATTTTGAATAAACTAATTGAAGTGCATTGTTTCTCACCTAGAAAAACCTTCCATCGTACAAACTATGAAGAAAAACAGAAGTGAAAAATCATGTTCAAATGAACTTCCTCCTTCTACTCACCTGCTTATCTACACTTTTTCTTGGAGTCATAGCTACATCTGTAAGTTTCAGACAGAGCTCAAACTTGTGGCCAAAATGCAGCTTCAAAGAAAATTTTTTCCCTAAACTGGACAGGTCCCAACAGGCAACTGTGTTACCGAAATGCCTTTTGGGAGTCAGAGGTTGACCTTAAATGTGGTGTTGTACAGGAACAGCAAAAAGTTATTATGAAGCATATATCAGTGTTCTTTCATGTTCATTCTTCTGATCTGTGAAAAATTAACGAAGTTGGAATAATATAATCTTTTGTGTTGTACTTCATAGTTGTTAAAAGTGCTGCTATTATTTTATATAGTGTTCAAAGTATATTATAAATGCCAGCACTTAGTAAAAACTCATCAAATATAAAAAAAAATTCAGACAGGAACTGTCATCTTTTATTTTTTGTATATTCTAAGTACCTGGGTTTGGGGAGATGGGGTTTGCAATTTTTTGTGCAAGGTATTATGATTGTTCTGATTTTTAGTTTTGCTTGGTGGTTGATTCATTTTGGTTTTTTGTTTGGTTTTTGTTTGTTTGGTTGGTTTTTTGGGGGGTTTGTTTTGGTATTATTTTCATTGTTTTGGGTTTGGTTTTTTTCTTGGTTTTTTTTTTTTTTTTTTGTAGTTGGTTGCTTGAGAACAAATGGCTGCTTCATTTTACTTAAGCTAAAGAACTTTGGGTAGTATTCAGTTGCAGAATTCCCTATCTAAATTAAAGTGTCTACCCATGAGTACTTTCCAATGAACCAGGTGCATTAGATCCTGCTATAGTTACTGGGCTTTCAGATGTCCTTGCAGTCAATACAGATTTAGGATTCTAAAAAGTAAATCTGGTTATTTTAATGTGCTTAAACACAAATACCCAGCATATACAATTTACAAAATGTTAACAGACATGACACAGAGTATTCAGGGTGTACAGGAGACATGCACCTTCTTGGAGCAGCAGCAGGAGGTGTGGTGGGATACTCTATGGCACCCCAGATAGCATTTTTTGCTCATGATTCGACAATTAAAATACCTGTCTTCATATCTATTAATCATATAAGCTACCCTTTTGGAAAAAAAAAAAAATCAGCATCTTCAAGGGAGAAATCCTATCAGAAAATAAATACCTATGAGAGGTGGAAAGACTCACCTTTTGTATCTACTTATTTCTACCCACCAAAACCAGCAGGAAACAAGATGGATAGAGTTAGACTGGTCAAATTCCACTTTTGCCAAAATACAGGAGATATGGATAGACTAATTTCAAAGGCAAACTACAGTGATTCATTTTAAATATCTATTTTTTGAGTGTGAACTTCACATAGAAACATAGAATAATTAGGGTTGGAAAAGTCCTTGAGATCATCTAGTTCCAACTCCCCTGCCATAAACAGGGACACTTCATGTTAAACGATGCCACGCAAGGCTTCATCCAACTTGGTCTTGAACACTGCCAGGGATGGAGCACTCACAACTTCCTTGATCAAACCATTCCAGTGCCTCACCACCCTCACAGTAAAGAAGATCTTCCTCATATCCAATTTAAACCCCCCCTGTTTGAGCTTTAACCTGTTATCCCTTGTCCTGTCACTACAGTCCATAATGAGGAGCCCCTCCTCAGCATCCCTATAGGCTCCCTTCAGATACTGGAAGGCTGCTAGGAGGTCTCCACACAGCCTTCTCTTCTGCAGGCTAAACAGTCCCAGCTCTCTCAGCCTCTCTTCGTATGGGAGATGCATCAGTCCCCTGATCATCCTCGTGGCCCTCTTCTGGACTTGTTCCAACAGTTCCATGTCCTTTTTATGTTGAGGACACC